>CM034151.1:588886863-588905841 GCA_019776745.2 Taxus chinensis | reverse complement strand
TCCCCCAGGTTATGGACAAGAATCCACTTGCCGCAGTGGTGCACGTTCATTTTTTTTTACTAATACTTCTTTAAACAAGGTCCCAATTTGGCCGACCACACCAAACACTTTATTTTTTTGTTTGTTTATTAAACAATTAACCCTCCCACTTAGCCCATACGAAATTTAAGAAAACATTATGATTTTGTTATTAGTATTAATAATATGTGTGAATACATATGCTTACATGATATATTTATATTTATAAATATATATTACTACTTGTTAATGTTAGGTAAATATTAATATTTACCTCTAATCTGATTACATTAACATTATAAATTTATAGTGTAATTAATACAAGTTTTTTTTTTATTATTGGCAAATAGTTTTTTGAAAGGAACTATACCCTTGTTTACAAGAGAAGGCCTAGAAGCCAGAATAAGCAAGAGAACCAGAGAGAAAAGGATTAGAATCCAAATGTGACAATGAAGTTCAAAGTAGCCAAAAAACAGCTACCAAGATGAGACAAACAACAAAATTACTGCAAAAAAGCAGTAAAGGGTCCGCTAAAAAACAACAAAAAAACAAACAAGGACAGCAGAAGCATCTACAACTACTTTTTAGTAGCTTTTTCAATGATGGTTTTGATATTCTTCCAGGATTTGAACATACCCAGAGTTGTCATGTGGGCAGCGTCATTATAATCCAGTTGCTCCAAGGTCTTCTTGCTTTCCTTATCATTACCCCAAAGTGTTGTTGGAACTCCGCTTAGGTTGGAGACACTTTTGACGTGTTGCTCAATGAACTCCTCAATCGTTCTAAAGATGGCTATGTTGTAATCATGTCCAGTTTTTGCCTTCCCTAAACGGGAGTCTAAGGAGTGCAGTTTCTTGTAGATATCATCAATTTGGCTGCTGTCAACATCCTCCTCCTCCTCCTTCTTCCTCTTTTCTTTCTGTTTTGTCAAGTTTTTAACTTCATCCTTCAACAATTTCATATCAGCCTCTAAGGCTTCCAGCCTTCTTGAAGAGCTTTCCAAGTGCACTTCCTGGGGGCTTGCACTGCTGATATTCAGGAGGTCATGAGCAATTTCAAATTCATGAGAACTCTTCTCCGCAGCAAGAGTCTCAAGATTAAGCTTCCTAGAAGCCTTGGTAACCGATCTCCGTGAGGTAGAGGCTAAGTGGGGTTGGGAGCATCAGAAGGGGGAATGGGAGAAGAAGCCTGAATGGCCGGCAGGGGGGTGACAGTAGTGGTGGCGGGGGCAGAGTAAGGAGAAATAGGGCTAGCAACAACAAAGCCCGGCAGAGGGGGAATTGAGCTAGGGGAGGATGGGAGACCAGGAAACTTGAGGAGACAGCATTTGTGCAACAACAAAATGAGCCCTTGGTGTAAAGGAACCGCCCAGGAATGCTTTTGAAACTCTAGAATGGAGCGTTCAAGAGAGTTCAGCAAGTAATGGGGGAAACAAACCAAACGATCCCTACAAAAGTGATTAAGAAAAATAAGGTGTTTCGCAAGAACAGTGACAAACCTTCCTTCTAAGGAGATGAACCGTATCATCATGCGGGTTACTTCATCATATGGCGGAGGGATCGAGCTAACAAGCAGGCCCGCTATTATGTAGGTCAGCTTCTCCTCTCCCTCTACAAATCTCCTCTCTTCAACATCTCTATCGACCCTTTTGTTAAAGAATCGGAAGCCCTCCAAGCCAAGGCCGGTCGTTTCAGCAATAAGATCTTCATTGACTAAGATCTTCTACCCCCCATATTCCACTGTCCTCTCCTTCCAATCCTTTGCAAAACGCACAGAGATGCTCTGATCATGCCCCTGAACCTTTTCCATGAAGTTTGTTATGCCACCCTTGCTAAGAATGCTCCACAACTCAATATTATCTTTCCAGTCTGGGTCCACACTAGGCTCAATTTGACAAGGAGGACCCCCCATCTTCTCTGCTCTGAACTGATTGCAACAAATTCCTAACTGATCGCTAAAGCCAGTCCACTTTTTGCTAAAGTAATCCGTACAATATTGGAAATGAGAGCCATTGCTTTTCCCACGATCGGCTGGGTGTCTGCTGATCTGAGCCTGCTGAAAAACGCATGTGAGAATAGCCCGCTCCCTGTCATCAATCACTTTATCGCCACCTTCGGTTTCCGTGGAGGTTTGAATCCACCTTTTAACAGTCGCAATGCAGTCCGCATGCTCGATTTTCAAAACCGTGTATCTCCACTTGAAATTCCCCATATGATTCACACTATCTTGATTATTAGACATGATTTGCATAAACCAATACTTTAAATCAACTCATGTGGGAGTATTTTTGAAGTTGATCCACACCCAAAAATCATAACTCATTTCTAGATATTGCTTGCGTATGGAGATCCGCCTGAATGTTGTTTTGAAGCTGTTTAGGGATTCTATTATTGTCCCAAACTGTAAGGTTAACATTAATGCCATAATTTGCCAGCACATATGTCAGTTTATTACCCTCCCTGTAGGTATGCAAGATCCTGATGTTATTGAAAGTATGACTAATACTTATGGATTCTGCAATAAAATCCTTGATGCTCCAACTTGGAGATGAGAACTGTTTAAGAAGATTAATGATATTTAGGGAGTCTCCTTCAATAATGAGGTTCTGAATATTTTGTTTCTGGGAAATTCTCAGACCCCAAAGAGCAGATAAAGCTTCAAAAAAATGATTAGTTTGAATTCCCATTTTACCAGCATACGCAGCAATCAGATTGTCTTTATGATCCCGTATCACTCCTCCCCCTGTCGCAATCCCAGGGTTCCCCTTAGAAGCCCCATCAAAGTTCAACTTATACCAATTTAGATCAGGAGGATGCCATTTAATCAAAGATCTATCAATGCTATTCCCGGGATTGTTCCAACTATTAATTGATCCTATCTGCCAGTTGGATAGAATATATTCTTCATTTTCTAGATATCTCTTGTTCTTGGGGGGTTTGAATCCAGCAATATTCTCTTTGATACCATTAGAGATTTTACCAATACTAATCTTGTAGTTTTGCTTTTTATTTCTGAAGATAATATCATTTCTATCCTTCCATATTCTCCAGATTAAATGAGGGATAACCAGCTTCCAGATCCTTTTAACAACACAATGCCTAAAGGGTGGGTTCCATTGAGTCCAAAGCTGATTGAGATCCTTCGGCAGCACTCAGAGAGATTCAAATTTAGAAAGGGCAAAACTCCATATTCTAGTGGCATACTCACAATGTATGAACAGGTGGCTGATATCCTCATAATCTTTCTTACAAAGATGGCACCTATTAGGGATTATTAATCCTCTTCTCATCAGATTGTCATTGGTAAGAATCCTACCTCTGATAGCTAGCCAAAGGAAAAAATTAATTTTGGGAGTTAAATCAAACATCCAAATCCTGTTCCAATTGAACTCTGTTTGATTACTATGAAAGAAGTTATTGTATCCAGTTTTGATAGAGTAATTCCCATCATTGGAGTTATTCCATACCAGCTCATCCTTGGAATCCATCTGACTTAATGGAATAAGATCTAATTGATCTTGAAGGGAGGAAGTAATTTGTTTCAAATCATTTCTCTCCACAGTAAGTTTTTTCCACTTCTTTCTGGTACCATTTTCCTCAATATAGTCCTTGATTTTGATGCCATACTTGTTTATAAGACTGTCCTTGGCCATCCCAAAACTCTCCATGAGATTGCCATTAAACCAATTATCCTCCCAGAAGTTTATGTCCCTACCATCCCCCACTTTCCATTTACTGCCCTGCCTGATGAAATTTCTGCTTTTAACCAAATTGTTCCAAAAAATGGAACCATAGGGGAGTTGTTCATCTTGTAGAAAGGAGTACATAGATTGATGTTTTAGATATTTTTCTTTAATTAAATCTATCCAGGGTTGTTTCTCAGTCAGCATTCTCCAGCCCATTTTAGCAATGAGGGCCTTATTCATTTTCTCAATATCTTTTATACCCAGACCTCCCATAAACTTCGGGGTGCAAACCTTATCCCAAGCTACTAAGTGAAATTTGAATTTCTCATCCATGCCTTGCCATAAAATTTTTTTTGGATCCTTTCAATCTTATCCCTAAAAGAAGAGGGGATCTTGTAGAGCGACATGATATAAATTGGCAGATTTTGGAGAGTACTTTTGATGAGCAGGCACTTACCAGCACTAGATAAAGTGGCTCCTTTCCAACCAGCCATTTTTTTTTGGAATCTCTCCAATAAATCATCCCACACCTTGCAAGAGACTTTCCTAGTGCCGAGAGGAAGCCCCAGGTAAGTGGCTGGAAGCTCACTTATTTTACAGCCCAGAATTTTAGCTATTTTAAGTTGTCTTTCCTCAGGAGTGTTGAAGAAGAAGATGGTGCTTTTGTCATAATTGATCTCCTACCCAGAATCAGATTCGTAGAGCCGCAACAAGGCCTTTGTAGCCTTGGCTTCAATGAAAGATTCCAGAGGAAGAAGGATAGTGTCGTCTGCAAATTGCTGATGTGAGATAACTTGACTGATGGAGGTGGGCTTAGAGCCACTTAAAATCCCGTCATTCACCACTTTACCAATTGTTCTACTGAGGCTGTCAGCCAAGAGAATGAATAGTAAGGGGGAAATAGGGTCTCCTTGTCTCAGACCCCTGCTGCTAGTAAAAAAACCCACTGGCTCACCATTAACAACCACAGAAAATCTGGCAGTAGATTTTTTGGCCCCTTTGACCCTCTAAAGTTAATTAAGGAACAATTTAAATATAGGGTAAAATATGTATTTTTTTATTGGTCAAGTTTCTAATTAATTCTAGGAGTTTGCAAATTTTACTATATTGGAGATTAACTATACTGCATTTACATTTCTATATAATGTGGAATCTACATGTATTAGTAATCACAGACGAGAAAAGTTCCATTTACAATGGCAAATTAATAAATTTTCACTTTGAAATCTTATTGTATACAACTATGGCTTGAAGCCTAGAGATAGCGGACACGTTTTGATTTATTTAAATTATTGGGATAATTTCTATTGCACTATGCTATGAACCTAGGTTGTTCTTAGGTCTTGAGTGGTCTATTAATTAGCGGGCGTTACAAGTTGCAAAAACATCAATTAGCTATTCAAGAGTCAACAAGTATCAATGTGTAAAAGATTGGCCTAGTAGAAACAGCTAGGTCATTTGCTGGGTGGTTTATCAAGAGGGAGTGACATCAATCGTCGAGTTAAGAGACAACTCATAAGCATCCACCCATTAATGCATGGATGATTTTAAGCATGGCCAAGTTACAACATAAGTTGTAAGCAGAAATTCCAGATTAGCCTATCAGGAGTTCGACTTCCAGTCAGCGAGCATGTGCAAAAGATTGGCGTAGTTCATCTAAAATGATGTTAGGCTTTTGTAGGCTAGTTTAACTGAGAGGGAGTGATATCATCGTAGAGCTAGGATACAATCTCAGGGCACGCAAGCCCGAGTTCGTATGGCTTATTTTCCTCCCCAGTGCCGGCGGCAAGCTCAACGTAAGTTGTAAATACGTTAGGAGTTAGCCTAGGAAGTAGTCATATCAAGTAGCGAAAGTGCAAGAAGATTGTCATAGTAAAAATAGATAGGTTGTTGTCACTTGGTTTACCTTAAGAGGGAGTGACATCATCATCGAGCTAGGAGATGGGTTTTAATCAGGTTGAATTTCTAAAGATGGGTCTGAGAGTGGGTAAGTGACAAATTACCCCTTTTTAACTTAAATGTTTAACTCTAGAGCATGGGTTGACCTTTTTGAGGGGTCACGTTAGGGGATAAGAGATTGTATTTCTAACCCATATAAATAAGGACCTTGGTTATTGTCTTAGACCTCGTAAAATTAAATACCTTGGACATTTAATTGTTTTTGGCCTCTTTGACCCTCTAAAGTTAATTAAGGAACAATTTAAATATAGTGTAAATTTAATTTTTTTATTAAATTAACACCTAAGAGAAATTTAACTATATTGGGATTAACTATACTCTATTAATTTTGTAATGTAGATCTAATGTTTGTTACAACAGGAAAATTTTATTTATTAAATTATAATGGACTTTGAATCTTTTTGTGACAATCGTGGCTTGAAGCCTGTTAATGGTCATGGTTTTTAAAATAAAATTATTGCATAATTTTTCCTATCTAAACCTAGGTTGTTCTTACGTCTTAAGTGGTCGTTTTAGCGGGCGTTACATAAGTATTTTTGATCTCAATAATGGTGAAGTATTTTCCCCATTTTTTGTGACAGTGTGTGATTGTAGTTTTCCTACATTTCTATTTTATATTATTAATAAATATTTATTTAATAAAATATAGTCTTATGACATTTGTGATACCAATTATTAGAAAGGAAGATTAAGATTTTAATCAAAATGTAATTTAAATTCTCATTTTCGATGAAGTCAAGTTACTCATACATGGTAATTACAACTACAATATATAGGAATCCTTTACAGTGGTTGAAGCCAAAGAATCATTGGAAAAATTAGCTCAAATACATATTTTTTAGATTTAATCTAAACATTTGTGTTGCATGTGTTTTATTCAACTATATGATTTCCTACACAGGTATGTGTAAGCTTTTAAATATACTAAACTTCTGTCATGGATTCCCTTCCTCCAATGATTCTAATCAATCTAAACTATTTTGGTACCATCCTCTAGTTTGTGCTTGACATTGCACAACTTCCTCCCATGAAAATCAACTACCTATTGGGTTATCCAATAAGGAAATAGTAAAAACTATTATATGACAGACACCATCAACAACTGTTATTATAGGGTGAGAGTGAAAGATATTTTTCAAATTTAAACACGCTAAATAATAATGTTGTTTCGAATTATCATAAATTGATTTCTTTTGCTTTGAAGAATAGTAATATTGAAAAGTAAATGCATAATTCTATTTCTTAATAAATATATTATTATGCAAAATATATTTTTAATACGGTTACCATAATAGTTTTTTTCTTTCATGTAAAAGGATTTATGAAATTTTCCTTAGTAATCAATGATGCTTAAATTGAATATGTTTTTCGAACTTGGAAGAGTATATGGAAGATATTTTTCAAATTTACATAATATATAAGGAATGATATGAATTGACTAATATATTCAATCGGATGTCAATGTTTAATTATTTTCTATTGGGATTATGTTAATTCTTATATTTTCTTGACTTTTTTAAGCGAGAATTCCGAGGGATTGAATCTACAATATCATTTTAAAGATCTATATTCCATTTTATTGCCGATTCGATTAAATTTCTTCTTCTACTTCATTTTGTTTGTTTTGATCATTTTAAAAATCTACTTCATTTTTTTATCACTTAGAAAGAGAAATTACAATAAAAATAGTTGCATATTTGTTTACGGTGGGATCAAAACCTCAAAGGCACCTTAAACATTTTCAAACTGGAGAAAGATCAATTGTATTAAATACATAGAAACCGAAAAATGAGTTTTGGTTTTATGTATAAGTGTATGTAGCTACATGATCATACAGTTTCAAAATGAGTTGAATTTTTAGTTAGTGAAAATAAAAACCTATAGAAGATATTCTTGTTTCCTCCAAAAAATTACTCTCTCTCATAGCTACCCCCATGTGCATATAATTGACTGGTTTCACAAATAAGTTTTTCACCATCGTTACTCATTGTTGTTTTATGTTGTTGGTCTTCTCGTGGTATTCCTCATCAAATTTTCAATCAAATATTTTAAATTTTTTTTATATTTTTGTAGTGTTGAATGTAGTGTGATCAAAATTACACCCTTCTCTATTCCCTAATACATTGCCACCTAAAAAATAAACTTCATAATGAATTAATTATATTCCAGTCAATTTAATTAGATAACCCACAACCAAAGAATTGAATAATTAATATAATAGTTATATTTACCGAAGGAGGATTTTTAAACATGTTTGGTGGATATTTCTTAAATTATAGGATTATCCAAGGCATTATCTAATCCCCACAAATTCCTTGGACCTCTCAATGGTTATTATCCACACACATGAACATTCACACTCTTGCAAATAGGATTAAATATGTTAGCATAAATACACGTGGGATTTATTTTATATAATTAGGAGAGTTTGTTTTTTGATTATTCCATTATTCTCTCCTAGATCTTTATCACCCCTTACATTGTGGAGATTTTTTTTAGCTTTCCTTCCTATAAATAATGTATCTGCTTCTTGAATAATATAGAATAATAAGAGATAACTAATCTCTATTCTCTCTCCTCTATTTTTGCCTCACAATATGGTATCAGAGCACCAAATTCTCTATGCCTATATGTAGAAAACAACCCAGACCTGTGAAGTATGGCTTTATCTTCAGCAAGACATTTTTAACTTGGAGATTTGAAGGAAGATGGCTGCATGGAATGATTTAAGTGACTAGTTCTATTGAGTTTGGCCTAATATTTAGGCTACATGGAGGTGGCATTTTCCCATGTAATTTACATTTGAAGACCATGCATTACAAAACCTACCTCGACATGAAAAATCTATGGTGTGTGTCACTTGCTTATGTGTGGATGAAAGTTATTTATTCCTAGCAACCTGCAACAAGAGTCTTCTAGAAGGAAATCAAACATATGCGTGGAATGTTCTCATTTTGTCAATCTTCTACTGTGCTAATTCACCAAAGACTCTTTTGCATGCTTGAACAAAAAGAGTGAGAAGTTGCTGCTGGAGGTAAATTTGTGTGGAGCCATCTAAACTCCCTTCCCTGTGTCCACATAAATCCAAAAAATCAAATCTGCTATGTGGAGAAATAAAAATTATATGCTCAGAAGAAATAAAATGTACATGATTTATTCTACAAAATCTCTGTGTGGATGTGGGTGTGAAATAAATCTTAGTGCGTTGAACCTCATTCCAGATGGAACACAATCTATGCAATTCTACGTGAACGGCATTGTATACCTCACGTTAAGGGAGCTAATGGAAATCAATGAAATCTGGCCTGGAGTTTTTTATGCTACACATGGGGAATAAACTAGAAGTTGCGTGGAGCCATAAAAATCTCCATAACATGATTTCACATGAAGCCAATTAGAATGTTTGTCTGGAGAAATCATAAGTATATTCTCAGAAGAAATCCTTTCCTACAGTGATTTACCATTAATACCTACATAAAAAAGTAGGCTACGTGTTTTATTTTTATTTTCCTACATGGGAGGTTTTCTCTATTAGTTTTCAGCAACATCAAGATGACCTTCACACAAACACAATACACAGGATTCCAATGCAGAGGATTAGATCTACCCTCCTTCTAAGATGTGTTACATGTGTCAGATCACGTGAAAGAGGATAAATCATTCTTTCATGTAAGAAGGAGATTAATGTTCACAAAGCAAGAGAAATACTATCCATTTCTGCATAATCAGAGTTAAAATTGGTATGAGGAGAGAAGATTTGGCTACATGATGGTTAAACATCTCCAAAAATAATTAAAAACCAAGGGCCTATATATATTTTCTGGTGAAGAAGACTTTACCATAGGCATCGAAACATCTCTCTCAGAGCCAACGTTGAATGACGAGTGTGAATGACACAATTGAGACTTCTGAAAGCTACAACATCAACTCACAAGCTGAAGAACATCTATATAGAAGCTCCTGAGAGCTGCTAGGTTCTACTTTGCATTGCTCAAAAAACTTCAAAACACTGGAAATGTACTCTTAAATGAGCTAGTTCAAAGGGGAATTCTTGAATATTTCCTTTTCAACGTTAGTTGCCAAGAAAAGTGAAGTACATGAAGAATTACAAGCCGAGTATAGATGTTGACTATGAAGATGAAGAAGAACATGCCCCACAAAGTGTCACCATCTCTTAGCACGTGCAAATATCAAGAGCATATACGAGCCAATACTTCTCATTAGTGAGTAAAAGTTGTAGTAACTCTTTAATTAATTAAATAAATAAATAACAAGTTTTTTAATATTATTTTATTAAAAATGTCTTCTCTAAAGTTGCTTCTCTCCGATGCTTAGTTTCTTAAAGGGCCCAAGTTTTGCGGCCTGGAAAACAAAGATGAGGAAAATCCTTCAGTTTGAAGGATTATGGGGTGTCGTGATCGGATTTGTGACCACTTCCATAACACCTGATGAATTAATAAATTATGAAATGGACTAGTGCTAAATCCTTGATATTGATAATGCTTAGTATTAGTGATGATGTGCAAATGTATCTTTAGAATGTGAAGAAAACTAAAGGAGGCCTAGGACAAGATTGACAATAATTTATGAATCCAAAAATTAGACTAAGATCCTCCATCTTTCAGTCAATGCTACACACCCTCTCTATGGCGTTAGATGAGAAGGTTGAGGAGTTCTTATGTCATGCGGCTAATCTACGAATCAATTTATTAGCGCTTAGTGAAATGGTGGATGAAAAAATTATCGTACCAATCACCTTGAGAGAACTCCCTTCTCAATTCTGAGTGTTCGTTATGACACTGAATGTATCTAAACAAACAGTTGCATTCAAAGAACTTGTGAATTCACTGTACAACAAAGATGAGGCCATTACTTCATCCCAAGAGGATACTCAAGATAAATCCATGTTCTCAAATCCATAACATGGTCAAAAGAATCAGAAGGGTCCCCTAGAGAAGCCAAATCAAGCGCAACCAAAAAAACAACTGAAAGATCAAAAGTCAAATAGGTGGTGTCACATTTACAGAACCAAAACTCATGAACATTGATCACTACTGGTACAATAGCTTGAAACAAGGGTACTTCAAGTCAAAAAAGGACATCAGGGAACGTGAATATTTTCAAAATTCCAAATGACGTCCCCACTGGAGAAAGCACAAGGGACATCTCGCAAACCTAACAAGATAATGAATCTAATGAGAAGACACCTCAGAAGGAGCCCATTTTGGTAAGAACCTTGTGCTCTTCTCTTAGACTTCACATCTCATGAAGAGATTCTAGTTTATAGACTCTGGTGCAAGTAAGCACATGCCAGGTGATAAGGATGCTGTTTGATTCAATCAGATGAAATAACCCACTGGTAGATCATGATTTCAGATAGCTAGATTAAAAAGAGTACGTTGCATTGAAGGAATAGGTAGAGTCACCATCCCTCTGGGACCATGAAAATGTACACTTACAAAGGTACTATATGTTCATGGATTGACTGTACAACCTCATGTCAGTAACTCAGCTATTAAATCATCACCTGAAGGTAGAATTTCTTATCCAAAATGGCATCAAATCATGTTTGATCTCGCGACCAAGGTAAGATTATTGCTAGAGAATTCTGTACAAGATAAGTTATTTTATTTAGATAGTTGTTTCATTTTCTACAAGAGCTTTATCTAAATCAATAGTACAATCTACTACACTCTATCATTTTAGAGATGGACACTTTTTGGCTAAGTTCATTACATCAGATGAGTTCTAAAGAAATGGTTCATGGAATACTTAAATTGAATCAGTTCCTTTCCTATTTTCCCTGGCTGTCTTGCATGAAAACAACACATAGGGATCCATGTTTCAGTCAAGCACCTTCCATGCCAAGAAGCTTCTGGAGGTAGTTCATACTGATCTAAATGTCCCACTGCCTACTTCATTTTCAGGATACAAGTACTTCCAATTGTTCATGGATGACCACTCTCTGCGAGATATGGATTTTTTTCTATGAAGAAGAAAAGTGAGGCTCTTCAACATTTCCAGAATTTCTATCATCATGTTGTGAAAGAGACTATACAACCACTTATTCTACTTCTCTCAGATCGAGGGGGAATTCACATCAAATAAATTCTTAGCATTCCTAAACCAACAAGGTCATAAATCAGAACCTGACTGCTCCCTACATCCCCTTAGAAAGAATCGAATTTTTTAGCGTTGCAATCGCACAGTGATGGAGATGGCTCACTGCATGCTATCAACAACAAAGCTAGAAGAACACTATTGGGATGAAGACAGTAAAGACAACTGTCTGTCTTTTCAATAGGGCACCGACAAATATTCTACAAAATAAAATGATAGAAGAGGTATGGAGTGGTAGAAATACATCTAATTTCTCATTTGTGAGTATTTGGTTGCACAACATACATGCATGTCCCAGCTCAGAAGAGAAATAAGGTTGAGCCAAAGACACTTCTGTGTATCCTACTTGGCTACAATACTACCTCGAAGGAATACCATCTCATGAATCTTGAGACAAATAAAATATACAAGAGTTCGTGACGTGGTTTGTGATGAGTCATTGCTTTGACTCTAACAGTGATCAACAGAAGAGTCCACTTTCCAACCACCTCTCATCGACTAGTCTTTGAATTAGATGAATGAGCCAGAGGAGACTCCTCAAGGAAAATAAATTTTGCAAGGAGAGCTATTTGTTGAACCTTGGAGAAATGGAGAATGTGAATCCACATCAATCCATATGGAAACAACACAATTCTTCTCAAAAGAAGCCAAGTTCTTGTCCGAAGTGGGTACAAAGCACCATCAAGGACTCACATTTGTAAAAAACTCCCAGCTACATCATATGGAGTCAAAACAAGGAGTTGAACAAGAAATGAGGTAACATTTACACTCACGAGTTCACTGATTAATAGCTTCAAGCTTGATAATGTTTCATGATGTACTCAAACAATCTTAGTTGGAAAGAAGCCATGGATGTAGAATATGACTCACTCATGTAAAATCAGACATGGGAACTTATCAATCTACCTAGAGAAAAGAAACCCATAGAATGCAAATGGGTTTTAAAGATCTAAATATATGGTAGATGGATCCATCGACAAACACAAATCACATCTTTTAGCAAAAGGATATGCTCTAAAAAGAGGGCATTGACTATGAAGAAACCTTTGCACCCACTACGAAGATCAAGACCATCAGAGTTGTTTACGTACACTAATAGCAAAAAAAGGATGAATAATATCAATAGATGGATGTCAAGAGTGCTTTCCTAAATGGTGATCTAAAAGAAGAAGTGTACATGACCCAACCTGAAGGATTTTTTGATGAAGAGCATCCTATGAAGGTATGACGTCTCATCAAATCACTGTATGGAATAAAACAAGCTCCAAGTTCATGGTAGATCAAGATTGACTATCACATTTTGTATCAGGGTTAACTCATGGCCCCTCATGGATTCAAATTTATATATAAATAAGATAGGAAAAGAAATTGTTCATTCTTGTTGGGTATGTAGATGATCTTGTGATCACTGGTAGTTTAGAATATTAGGTTGATATTTTGAAGAATGATCTCAAAAGAAACTTTGACATGACATATTTGGGGCTACTACATTACTATCTTGGCTTGGAAATATGGACAAAAGGATCATCACATTTTTGTCTCATAGATAAAGTATGCCAAGAAATTCTTGAAAAAGTACAAAATCTCTTATTGTAAACCTATATCCACTCCCATGGAGAAAGGCTTGCCAACTTTCAAGATTCCAAGAATCACCTTAAGTAGATGTTACTCTCTATTATAAATTTTTTTGAGGACTCATCTTACTTGACATATAGCCAGACTAGATTTATGCTATGTTGTCAGTTATCTTTTCTAGATTCATGCAAGAACCAAAGAAATGTCATTGGAATGCAGACAAAACATGTTTTAAGGTATGTCTGAGGTACAGACTGATTATGGTCTGGAATATAAGAAGAATGATCAATTCTTCTTATAAGGATATGTCGACTCGGAACACGTCAGATATATTAGATGATAGGAATTCAACTACATGATACAAATTTAATCTCGGATCTAGACCTATCTCGTGGATAAGAAAGAAGAAAAATTTTGTTTCTATCTCATCCACGGAGGAAAAATATCACATGTGCCACATTAGGAGCTATGTGTCGAAGCGATATGGTTACGTCACATTTTGGATGACCTGGCTATTCTTGAAAAAAAATCACCTATTCTCTATTGTGACAATCAGAGTGTGTTAAAGCTCGTGCAGAATCTAGTTTTTCATGAATGAATAAAGCATATTGAGATTGATTATCATTTCAATTAGAGATCACGTCTTGGACCACCACATTTATCTCCATTACCATCCTATAGAAGCACAAGTTTCCAACATTCTCACAAAATCTCTTGCCTAATTGAAATTTGAACTTTTCGGGGGTCACATTTGTAAGAATAATGTAACAAGGGAGGGAATGTTAGCATAACAGATATATAGGATTTTATTTTATATAATTAGGAGAGTTTTTTTTTATTATTCCACTATTCTCTCCTAGATATTTATGGCCCCTTACATTGTGGAGAGTTTTGTTAGCTTTCCTTTCTATAAATAATGTATCCACTTCTTGAATAATATAGAATAATAAGAGATAACTAATCTCTATTCTCTCTCCTCTATTTTAGCCTCACAAAATACATAGAAGTTTTGACTAAAGAGATTGTAAACTATGTTTATATGTGATTCTAGTGAATTAAAAAATGACCATGCATGGAATATTAGTGCTTATAATGGATACCATGTTCTTTCCAAATTTACCCAAACATTAAACTGGAGTAAACATCCAATTGAAAACTAAATTTAAAAAAATTTCTATTTTTCCTTATGATATGTCTACATTTTTATCCTACGAATTATTGAAAAGTGTAAGTAATGAAAACTACAACATAACAGAAAAGGGAAACAAATCAAAAGCAGACTTTCCTCCATGTTTTCCTTTTGAACCTCAGATTGTGTGAAGACTTGGACAAGCCTAGAAAAAATAAGAATGTACATTCTCTTTAACACAAGGTGACTTCGTCACATGAACTAATTTAATACTTTCAATTACTCCTCTTATATGCCTATCATCCTCTCACAAACACCTTTGGATGTTTTTTGCTAGTTATGAAAATTTTATAATATGAATATGGTGGAAAAGAAATGATGGTTGAGTCACATTGAGTATAGTGTAAGAAGTTATGCCATTGAATGAGATAATGAAGCCTCTCAAACTTTTTTCTGGTTAAATAATCTAATAAGTTGTGTAATTATAAGAATACTTATTTGAAAATGTGTCATCTTAGTGAGCATTTTGGAAAAATATAATATTATGTCTATGAGTTCCAATACATGTGACCTATATTTTATTAATAATATTTAATGCTATTGAATTTCTTCCAACCTTATTATGTGTTGAAAATTATTTCTCATAAACCATGTTTGTTCTTTCTAAAATATTTCTTATTTTCATTGTGTTTGACACATTATTTTTTCAAATATTAATTTATAATATGTAAGCTTTTAATGACACATGTATATTCTAAATATAAGACTTTAAATAGTTCTTCCATAAAAATCTTCATATACCTTGTTGTTTTAATAGAAGTTGATTGAAATAAGAGGTATGCTATTTTTCAACAAAACGTAGGTGTGTATTTTAAAAATGCTCGTCTTGGAAAAAGAAAATGATGCAAGAAACCAACGAGTCTGGTAATTAAAAATTACCGCTCTTCTTCTTTGTCAAACTAGGCATCGATTTCAGAAGGCACGAAATCAATTAGTGTGCCATTAATATTACTAGTTTTAAAAAAACTCAATTTTCTGAACTAGTAATGCCCACCTTAGAAAACATTGATTTTAATGTACAAACATTTTTTTAATAGTCTTAGTAAGATTTATCTACACATTAAATCTTGGTACTTGATATTTCTTAAATAAAAGATTCAATTTCTCTAGCTACCAAGGTGCAATAGTCACATGGATAGTAATGTTAAGAGGAAATGAATTAAATATTGATCTACTAATATTTAATATTGGTGGTTGTCACTTCTTAAATAAAAAATTTCTTAAATACAAAATTCAATTTATCTAGCTAGAAATTGTACTCCAAGATCTAATGGTCACATAAATAACAATGAAAATGAAATGAAGTAAATATTAATATACCAACATAATAATGAAAAAGAAATTAACTAAATATTCATGTGCCAATTTTTAATATTGGTGGTGGAGAGTTTTTTAAATAGAAAAACTCATAATTGATATATACATTAAATATGAGTGGATAATAATATTAAAGTGAATACTCATTGTATTTAAAATCTTGATGTGGATGTAAACATTTTTGTAAACCTAAACTTTAATTCATTTCCTCTTCATTTCTATGCATGTGACATTGTACCTTGGAGTACAATTACTAGCTAGACAAATTGAATTTTGTATTTAATAAATGTCCAACAATCCATATTAACATAGGTCTCTTCATTGTTATACATGTGAAAATAAATAAACAAATTGAATGTTCTATTTAACAAATGTTAGCTACCACTATTTAATGCATAGATTAATTTTGGTAGAGCTAGTATATAAGTGAACACAAGTGAGCAAGAGTGAGTGTCTCATAATTTGAATCCAGAAAATTCAACCATGGGCATTGTCAAGAATAAGAAGTTGTCAATAACAACACACAATTTCTCAGAAAAGATGACATCAAAATCCATGAATCCGAGTTGGACTTGGATAGCGTATTGAAGAAGCGATCAGTTGGTGATGTTTTTGTGTGATGTTGTTGTGTGATGTTGAAAATAGATTACACATTTGATGATGCCTTCAACCACAATGTCGGTAATAATTATGATGAACCGCTCAGAAGGTACTATTGATGATTGCATTCCTATTTATATATTATCTTGGTGATTACCGAGTCATGTTAATTTCATATCAAGGTTGTTGCAAGTGCTTTCCAATAGGAATAGACATTTACTTTGACAAATTTTGAGGGTTTACAATGTTAGAGAGCATTTTGAACCTCATCAAGGATCATGCCAGGATTGCCATCTTTGGAATGAATTCTCAATATAATAAGGCACGATTAATTATGATTTAAGGGTTGTGAAAGAATTGATTTTCAGTTATGCAAGAAGAAGTAATAATAATAGTAATAAAATTATATTGGTGTGGCATGACAGGAACAAAATGGGGTGAGAAACATGTTCAAACTTGGTGGAGAAATCCGCCAAGATGGAAGCATTTCTGTTTGATAAATACATGCATAGAAATGCAAGATTTTTGTTTGATAAATATGATGAATTTTTAAAGGAGATGGGAGGATATATGAGAGAGAATAAAATCAAATGCAAAGAGGATGTGAAACTTGGCATAGACAAATTTAAAGAAGCGTTTGATTCGCTGTTCAGTATTAAGAGAATGGTAAATGTTCTCCTCCGCCTAAATAAATAACGCAAAGGTCCGACAATCTTAGTTTCTTCATTCCCATGCTTTTTTTATGTATTAGGAAAGTTTAATTTAAATATGGAGTTGAATAGACTTTAGAGTGAATGAGAATGACATTATCAATATTGATTTTATTGTAAATGAAGAGGGTATTAAAAAAATTGGTATTTGTAAATTTGTTATTCTAGAATGAAATGAAATGTTTGTAATTATATCCATAAGATGAATTGTCTATGGGAATACTAAAAACTCCAATTGTTTAAAGAATTGGAAAGTTAGTGGTATCTTTTATAAGGATACTCCTCCTTTTACTAATTTGAATTAACATTTCCTCCAATCCAATAATTCCATCATGAAACCAATTCTTAAACTTTCCTCATACTTGATTATGATGTGTGTAGTTTAGACATTCAAGGATGAAATACTCCCCCTTTTCAACTACCCATGTATTCTTAAATATTTTCTATCTTCTTGTTTAACATCTAAGTTTTTGGGATCTAATTCTTATTTATGTGGTGATGATCTTTTACCTCTATTTTAATTTAGCTCCTATAAATATAATTTTCCACAATATTTATATGTCAAATAAAATTCTATAAGGCACTTTGCACTAACAAAACACATGTGACTAATAACAATCTATATGCAATTAAATCTAAACAAATACAAATAAATGAATCAAATGATTTTACATTAAAATATCCACACTCAATATTCTAATAAGGGATTTAGATCTAAATAAGAAATGAATTAAATGACATTATCAGAAATAAGGGGCAATATTCCATCAACAATCTATATGCATTTAAATAAAAGCAAATACAAAGCAACGAATCAAATGATTTTACATTAAAAAAATCTACACTTAATATTCCAATTAATTTTTATTTAATAATAAATGAATTAAATGGGATTATAGGAAATAAGGGACACAAGTGTCTAATATTAACTATAGAGAACACTCAAAATCGGATTGATTTAGAATAATTAACAAGTAAAACTATGTACAATCAGAAAACCTTATATTTAAATAAATGTTTGTTCATAGATGAATTTAACTATGCATATATGTTTTATTCCATTTTCAATATGTAAAAAAAATATTTTTCTCTATTTTTTTTCATAAATTATTAGAAATATGATTTCCTTTAAAACCTTAATTTATCCTTAATCCTCCGAAAATTTAATAAAAATTGAGGATGTTTCTGGGAGTTTATTTTATCCTGTCATCAATGTCAGGTTATTCATGTTTTGATAAAAAATCATAAGCATAATTCAACACAAGTCAGAATTCAAATGTATGTGAATATTTCAACTCCTCATTTCTTTCAATGTGTCTAGTCCAACAACTATTAGAGGATGGGGTGAATCTAAATGATTGATTTTAGATTTTGTTATGCATATGCTTTAGAATTAGAATATTGTTTTCTTACATCTCAATATGACTTGTGTAGAACAATGACATTGTATGTTTGATTTTCTCTCAAAATTTTCTAATGCACTTATCTATTTATCACACCGCATTCAATTTTCATTTAAATTGATGTTTGAATATTGGTTATCGAATTAAAAAAATTTCCATTCGAAATATATGTGATTGAGTATGTATTGGCATATAGAGCGACCTAAGCCCTCTTGCAAATACAGGTGACAAGAAAAAACTATGAAATCACTCTTAGCCACTAGAAAAATTTTACCCTTATCCCTTAGACAATTGGTTTTCATATTCTACATTGACATTCATATGTGTGACTGATTCAAATGAGCATTACTCATGATTTGATGTAATTTGAATTAGAAATTTGATTTCAGTGAATGTGTTTGG
>CM034151.1:588730469-588886363 GCA_019776745.2 Taxus chinensis | reverse complement strand
ATACTAACACCAACACTTCCTATTATGAATTTTACGTGCCCCTCGTAACAAGTACACCTACAGTTAAAAATTAATAAAACCCAATGTAGTAAACACAGATGCTCACAATATGACAGAGACACACCTATATTGACATGGACGCTTAGGTTATGATGTGTACGTGCTTAAGCCTGAAACAGAGAACTGTAAAATTTCTTACACAGTCAGACCTTTTACACCTGTACAACTAGAGAGGTGGATATGCACCCCAGATGACGAAGATGCATGCACATATGTGTAATGATTTTTAGATTTTTTTACACAGTCTAGCACTTGACATATACACGGACAAAGAGGTGGATACATGCCCCAGATGATGGAGACACGTTCACATCCTTATAAAGGTAAAATTTACAAATTATGAGGACCTTCTAACAGGTACGCACTTGATATGATGGGTACGCTGCGGTTCCGGCGTGTACGCACCCCTTGTTGGACACCTACATTCACCCTATGAAAAACCTGCAAAAAACACGGATTTTCAAAATTTCAAGAGCAAACAGGTTAGTTGTTAGTCAAAGTGTCCTATTTCTATATCAAACCCATAAAATGTATATAAATGAAGGTCATTTATCTATGGTTAGAAATAAAAAATGAGGAAATAGGAAGTGATTTGAGCAAAAAACTTGAAAATAAGCTTTGAAAAACCTAAAAGACCTCCATTAATGGAGGGTGGACATAAGTGTCCCATCGGGCGTGCCAAATGTATTCAATGAAAAGTTGTAAAAGCCATGGATTTGGGGTAAGAATCTCTAAAGAATCCCCAAAGGATTTTAATAATCTGATCAATGGACCATGTGATAAGAAATGAACAAGGTTCTCTTCTTTGCATACATTAATTTGAAATAAACATGCAAACTAAGAAAATGAAGTCAATTTCTATTCTTTGAAAGCTTCAAATAATGAACCTAAGAGGATCTAAGCATTCAATTTATATGTTAAGAGAAAGAGATCTCCCCATTAATGGCTTCAAGGCTAATGGATCTTCCCTTTTACTCCGTGTTAATGCGATGAAATACAACATTAAATGCTTTTAGCTCAAATGAAAGAAGATGAAATACAAACTAAAGCCTAAGAAAATTGCTATAATTTGTGCTAGGAAGAAGAGAGAATTCTTAGGAAATGAGGGAGGGAGTATAGCCCTATTTATAGTTTTTGGTTTGGAAGAAATGGAAGAATTGGGTGCATGTGGGACAAAGGCTAAAGTACAGAAAAGCACTTTTAGCAAGTCAAAGTGTGATTTGACTATGTTATAGGGTAATTAATCTAGGTTAGATTAATTAATCTATCTTAGAGAGTAATTAGTGTTCTAGAAGGGTTCTGAAGGGATTAATCAATCCAAAAAAGTGGATTGATCTTCCGAGGAGCTAAAAGAAGCAAGCTAGAAGAGAATAAGAAGCTAATGTAGTTAGAACGAGGCCTATAACTACCTATTTATATGGTTTATAATAGGAAAAATGACCAAAAAGGGTGTCGTAGGAAGGGAGTTAGATAGGCCTAACTGGCGATGTGCCAGGTATTTGTAAAAGGAAGAAGCGTTAGTGCACCATTAGAAATAATAATGTATTGATCAAAACTACATGGAGTCTACAAGTGCTCATCATAATTGTAATTCTGGTGATATGTAATGAATAATGTCGTAAATTTGGGACATATTTTTATTATATGATCCCTATCGTATGGTGATTGCACTTTGGGTGCAGCATGTGGTGATGTGGTATGTTATAACCGTTACTGTAATGTATGTGATATACCCTGTATATGTACCTTGCTAAGGTACTATGATTAATGTGCGTGAACCACCATTATGGTAGTCATGTAGTTGCATGGTATGTTGTGAACCTTATGCTAACTGACCCTGAGGGAAATCTGTAAAATTGTATGTTTGGAGTGAGGGGATGTGCACCATGGGCCAACAACTCAAGCTAACCTTAGGTTTAATAGATTATGACCCGTGCTCCTCCTCTCTCTATTTGTGGTTGTTGTATGGACGCAACCTAAGTATAGCTATGACTATGTTTAGCCTTGTCAAAGTGGTGGTGGGATGATTCTGATAGAGATGATGACTATTGTACTATTGTGATTGTTTTTTGGAGCTAAGGCTCAATGTTACAAGTGCTAACAACTCAGTTGAGTACCCCCTTGGTTGCTAGATAAAGCCACATAGTTATCGTAATGTGATATTATTATGTGTATTTTATTCGTAAAATGAACTTTTTAATTTATTTCTATAAGGACCAACAATTTTCTTGATTGCCATGTTTTACATATTTGGGCATTTCCTTAGTTTGTGGTACTAACACTGAGGATTTTTACACTAACTATAGATATTTGGCCATTCGTTTTGCTTGGTTTTGGATCTTCTTTTAAATTTTTAAAATTTTACCACCTTGCCCAAGGACTGTACTTTGCCACTTGGCATTTGGATCGGATTACTATGCTTGCTTCTATTGTCGTGATGTGTGGAATAGGGTCATTAGATGCACCATGGAATGGTTGGACCTATGGAATCACTTCACTATATGGGGGTATGCCCCAAGGAGTTATAGGTAACTAGTAGGTCGTTGAACCATGCGTTATTAAGTCACTTGGGTTAGGGGTGTCTGGACTTTAGGTGCCTAGGGCCATAGGAAACCAGACTCCTTGAGGAAGGCATAAGAGATTGAGGGAGGCATAAGAGACTTGAGGGAGGCATAAGAGGCCTGAGGGAGGCATAAAATACTTGAGGGAGGCATAAGAGATTTGTGTGTGTGTGTGTGAATGATGCTTCAGGAGGTATGCAGATTTGTTATGATGTTTTGGTTGTGGTGTTATGATATATGTGTTACTCATGTTAGTTGGGTTTTTTTTGTGATGATGTGATATGGCGTTGATGTCCTTGTTGACCCTATGTACATATATCTATTTTTAGAGTAATGTTCAATCATCATTTTTGGAATCATGGAAATTTTTAGGTTGTTTTAGTACACATTTGTTCGAACATTATATGTCATTCATAGTTGTGTGACAGGTACTATGTTATGTAGTCTGTGCATGTTCCCATCTATAAATTGAATAATCTCTTGTGGTGTGTTACCGTCTTGAAGTATGTACTTTTATGTTTTTGAATATGTGGTGTCTTGTGATGACCCCGGTAGGCTGTTGTGTTATCAGTCCTTGTTAGGCACCCTCAAGATTGAATAAACGAAAAGAAAAAAAATCTGCAACTATGAAATTCCTAAGAACTTGAATTAAGAATAAGGTAAATAGAAAGAGACTAATTAAATAATGAGTAAGAGGGAGATACCAATCTTAAAAGAACCTTAAAAGTTAAAATTTGTGCCAAATGTTCCCAAGGCCACCTCGTGGCCGTGCTATAGCATCTGAAATATTAACCATATAGTGTACCTTCGCCCTTATTTGTTGCTTGTTGCTTACCACTTTCTTTCCCTCTTTGTTATGTCGCATCGAGGATGATGCTTTCATAAGGGGATGAGAATGTAATGCCTCATTCGGCATTACACCTGCCCATACGTTGTTGACCTTTTTGTTAAGCATTGAATGTTGTTGTGCTCCTTTTGATTTATTGTTGACTTCACCCTTATCGTAGGGAATATTCAACTTTCTCCCTCTTCATCATGTTTGCTTGTGTCGTGTCGATGTTCCTACTACTGGCCCCTGTAACATCCTTTACGATCTTCCTATTAAAGGAAAATCATGTTCTCGGACTGACAAACTTGATTGTCCATCATTATTAATATCATTATTATCACTATTTTTTAAGCTGTAAAATTATTAATATATATATATATATATATATATATAATAAAAATAAAATAATGATATCATTAAGTTGTGTCGATCAACCAATATTTATATTTTTATTATTATTTTACCTTGTTATTGTTTATAATCAATATGAATATTAATTATCTCCTTGTTGTTTTGTTGTATTGTTCTATTTGCTCCTGTAGACCAAACCTCGTTCCGCACTGGAGAAGGGTTACCCCGTCTTGGCACCATGTTCGGTCATTGCTCCGTGTTCACCTTCGAACGTTAACCTCTAGTTTACCCCCTCGGTCCTTTAATCCTGCTATCATGTTGTCTTAATCATTTAATTAAATAAAATGACTTTTGCTTTCTCCAGTGTGGTTTTCGTACGCACTTTAATCTCTTGGTTGGCATAGGATTATTGGGTTTCCTTTCTTCCTCTTTTACTTCTGTATGAATGCGTAGGGGGAGTTGTGTGTGTGGAAAAATATTTAGAAGGGGGATTATTGTTTTGTGCCCAAATGTTTTTTGACTCCTCAACCCACCACCTCTAACCACTTCAGCATCGACTTCGCCCTTTGTTACGTGGCCTCCACCAACGAATTTATTAGGCTAAGCATAATCCTTCTTTCCCCTTGCAAAGGTATGATTTTGTGCTATATTTTTGTTGTTGTTTGAATCTTCTTTCGCATGGAGGGTGGTTGAGCACATGGTAGTATTTTAATGCTTGAAATAAATGACACCCAACCAGCATTACTTCACCATGCTGGCCATATGTCTTCTTTCATTGAATTTGTTTCTTTGTTTCCTTTTGAATCCTTGACCTACGTATTCCTTTGGGTCTAGCTGTGTGAAATGGAGCCTTGTGCCTTGGATGGTGAAGCACCTTTTTCTGGTGATTTATTTTGATGGAAGATGGGTGCGTGGTTGAAAAATTCCTTCTTTCTTTTGTTGCTGGCCGCTAGCCTTTTGTGGGTCGATTTTCTTCCCTATTCTTCTCTATCTAATAATGGTGGACCTACACATTTTCCTTAGCTGGTGGCCATTATTTTCTGGTATGAAAGGTGTAACTTTGGAGACACGTTTTAGCATTGTGGAGGAAAGATGCACCTTTCTCTAGTAGTTACTGGTTGCATGGATGGTTGGTGAGGGGATTTGGAGATTGGAGGCAAGCTTGGATGCCCTTCCAGTGAGAGAAAAGTGATAAGTCTTTTGGTGTGGTTGTACAGTGGATCTGCCATGTGGGTACCATTGTGGAAGTTCCAAATCAGGCATGTTGAATCTAGACTCTGAAATGGTTGCTACTTTTTTACAATTTCATGAAAAAAATGTGTCTTCTCCCTAAAATGGAATCTGGAAAAGGATTTTGGGATTTTTTTATTCACTGCCTTGAGTGTGCTAGTTATTCCTTTTTGTTTCCTTTTTACTGAATTGCTGGTTTTCTTTGGATGATTTGGCTTACAAAAGGGAAAACTATTTTTTTTACTCTGTTACTTTTGGTTGGCTGTGAGCAATGTGTTACGGCTAGAAAATTCTTGCACTCACCGCCCTTAGGGAAAACTGGTGATGGGATTTTTATGGTATGATTGCATAGATGCTCTGAATATTTTTTTTTCTTGGACACAAGGAGACAAATGTAATATAAATTTATAGCTCTTTGGATTTTGCTGGAAATAGTGAACTAATAGTTTATTCATGTTTGGGAACTCTCTATTTTCCTCGATATTTCATTTGATAGCAATAAAATGTTTTCCAGGTTTTATGGACGATGGCTTATGTATATCCCTCACTTGGTTTGCAAATCTAGGGATTTGTAAACTGGTTTTTTATGTGCAATTCGATAGCCTAATGTATAATGATAACAGTTGTGTGATGTTATTTTTGGTTGGATAAATTAAACCATCCTCCCAGGATTCCATGGTTTCCATTTATTTGAATACCCATATCTTATTGGGGTGCCTAGGAATAATATTCAACAAAACTTCTGGTTCTTTTACGGGTTCAAATGGACTTTTGGAATGAATGTAGTTTTATTTTATAAAAGTAGGATTGGGAATCTGGAGGATAAAATGTGTATGCCATTTTGGGTATCGTGATTTTCCTTTCCCTCTCCATATGCGATTTAAGGTGCAAGTAATTTGACAATTTATTCTCTGAATGATATATTACCTCTACTCAGGATAATACTGCTAAGAATTAATTATGAGAGGCATAAGCAATTAAAATAAACTAAGCTTGGATTTGTAGCTGTCATACTTGGTTGAGTATTGTCTGATATGTTGCTTGGGGGTTGTGTGATCACTAAACAAACCTTCAAATACGGATGTTGAATAAGCCTAGTTGATAAAATTTTAGAATTTAAACAAATGTGTAATTTATAAATCGAGCCATACTAGGATGTATGCCTAGTTACTTTTCAAGTTAATAATGGATAGTAATCCCTTAACCTGATATCCTGGGTGTACGATGAGATTTCATATATGTATGCCTTATCTTATTTTGTATAAAGGGAAATATGTAGGCAAGGGTTTTGGTTAGTGTCCCTTAGTTCATTTATTTACATAATAAGAGCTCAATCAACTCGTTATACTTGTGTGAAGGAGTAAGCGACTCAATCTATCTTGGAGATATTACCCTGTCCTAAAAGAAATATTAAATTCTATGGATGTAAACCTTCTAAGGCGTTCATAACCTTTTAAAAAATAGTTATATGGCCTTTTCATATAGGCTAAAGGCTATGTTCTTACCCCTACTTTCATTCGGAAAGCTTCCTAGATTTTATTATTTGTAAAGGATCAAATGATGAGTAAATTATAAATAATACTTCGTGGTTAAGTTTTTGAAACTCCATATTTAACTATGGATCATTCTTTTGGGGTTACAAATCCCATTATGCTATGAAACCTCCCTCCCGGAAGGACTGAATAACTTTGTTTTGTTTCATACCTATGATCGTAACTAGTATGCTTTGTCTTCACTTGGACCTCTTTAGATGGATGGATTGAATATTGGATTTCAATCATGAAATCCATAGGATTACATGATTGAAATATCAATACTCTTGAACTTCTTGTTCCTAATCCATAAGGTTTTTCCTTGATTAATGAGATATTGTTCTTACTAGTATTTTTGGGCTTCCTCCTTGTTGGCTGGTATAAATCTCATTCTTGTGTGAAGAATTTTTGGATTAGTGGGTTGTACTTGATCCATTCTAGAATTAGAACATTCCTTTCTTGTTATTGTTAATTGTTAGCATACTGTTTCATTGTGTAGTCTCAACATGCTCAGTTCTCCGAACTGACTCGAGTTAATACTTGTGTAGATGGAACTTGTAAGTAGAGAAAGGAAGGATTGATAAAGGTTTCATCGGGTTGTTTTATGAAGTTCCTTGTAAGAATGTCTATTGTGTTGTAAATCTTGCAATGGTGTTGTAATGGAGTTTGGAAGGCCTCTTTCCTTTGATTTTTGGTACTTGTGAAATAAATTTGTCTTATCCTTTTGTAGAAAAACTTGTATTAATTATTGTGAGGAATTAAAATCGATCATCACCCTATTATGTGTATTTTCTTTATGATATTACTTTCAGTCAAGAAAATGTTGCAGCGTGGTTTGACCCTTTTTTTTGTTACCTTATGGTTCTAAGTCAAAGTTCAATCAAATATTTGTACACCTTTGGTTCTTTGTGCATGGTTGAGTAGAAATGTTAGAACCGTGTTTTATTCTCCATGTTTAGAAATGGTAGTTCTATTTTCGAGTTATAAAACTCTCATGTTTTAATAACCCTCCATGGTCTTGACATTAGTGCAATTATTTGTATATTTTTAATGGGTTGGCAATCTTGTTTCTAAAGTTAATAAAAAAATGAATTCATAGATAAATAAATAAATGAAATAACAATGAAATTGAGTTATTGTTGAGAAATTTAAGAATCTTAATTTGGAAAGAAATGAGTTTTCTACCAGTGTAAAGAAACCTACCCTTGTTAACCTTAACTAATTATTAAACATTATTCTCCTTTTGTGAATCCTTAAGTCTTGTGCTTCCATTTTAGGAACCCCATGTGTAATCCATTTTTGAACTTAATCAGGATGATTGCTAAATGAATCCTTTACCCAAATCTAGTTTATCCCTTAAATATCTCTGAAAGACCGGTTAATAACTAAATAGACCATAATGAAATAAATTGATCTTATCTCTCTCTGTCCGTTACCATAGTACCTAGCAATCATTTTCTAAGTTATGATAAATGTCAATCCTCAAACAAAAAATATTATGGTTTTGACCTAAACAATACTCCACTTACTTTTGTATTTATGTTTGCTTCCTATGCAAAGGGAAATATGAAACAAGTCTCAGTAAGTGTGGGTCCGGAATAGAGAGCTTGGTGGAATCATTTACCCTC
This sequence comes from Taxus chinensis, assembly GCA_019776745.2. Classification (NCBI taxonomy): domain Eukaryota; kingdom Viridiplantae; phylum Streptophyta; class Pinopsida; order Cupressales; family Taxaceae; genus Taxus; species Taxus chinensis. Next base: position 588,878,172 of record CM034151.1, on the reverse strand, counting down.
TGGTTTGTAAAATAATTAAAACAAGTAATTCTCATGTCAAGAGATGATCCTAGGATAGACGCTTAACAGTATACAAGAAAATAAAGCTAACCCTATAAAGAAGAATTTTAAGAAAAAGAATCATAACATGAACCTTCTAGATCCAAAGAGCCCAGGTCGCTGAAAGATGGTTAGTGAATAAATAACTGATATTAATATTTTAACCCCTGAGAAAATAGTGGATCAGAATGACCCAGCACTAAAAGAACCTTGAGAAATCATGTTGATTCCATAAATGGAGAGAGGGGACTGCTGATGAATTGAAGTGACGAAAGGCCTGCGAGGATCAAGCGACCTGTTGGGGATAAAGTTCATAAAAAAAGCTCTATCGAGTGAACCCAGTGCTTTAAATCCATTCTAAACTACGGGTTACATGTGGGATCAGAAATAGAGTAGCCCAGGTCAAAGGAGAAAATCAGTGTCACATGCAGATGAAATGGGCAATAAAAGGAAGACAACGATAAAGATCCTGAAGTCTTCAGACTCAAACGTTTAGAACGAGTCCAATTAAATAATGAGTTAGAGGGAGCTACCAATCTTCAAGAACCTTGAAAGTTAAAATTTTTGCCAAATGTTTCCCAAGGCCACCCGTGGGCCATGTTATAACGTCTGAAATATTAACCATATAGTGTACCTTCGCCCTTATTTGTTGCTTGTTTCTTACAACTTTCTTTCCCTCTTTGTTATGTCGCATCGAGGATGATGCTTTCTTAAGGGGATGAGAATGTAATGCCTCATTCGGCATTACACCTGCCCATATGTTGTTGACCTTGTTGTTAAGCATTGAACGTTGTTGTGCTCCTTTTTATTTATTGTTGACTTCACCCTTATCGTAGGGAATATTCAACTTTCTCCCTCTTCATCATGTTTTCTTGTGTCATGTCGATGTTCCTACTGCTGGACCCTGCAACATCCTTTACGATCTTCCTATTAAAGGAAAATCGTGTTCTCGGACTGACAAACTTGATTGTCTGTCATTATTAATATCATTATTATCACTATTTTTAAGTTGCAAAATTATTAATATATATATAATAATAATAAAAATAAAATAATGATATCATTAAGTTGTGTCGATCGACCAATATTTATATGTTTATTATTATTTTACCTTGTTATCGTTTATAATCGATATGAATATTAATTATCTCCTTGTTGTTTTGTTGTATCGTTCTATTTGCTCCTGTAGACCGAACCTCGTTCCGCACTGGAGAAGGGTTACCCCGTCTTGGCACCATGGTCGGTCATTGCTCCGTGTTCACCTTCGAACGTTAACCTCTATTTTATCCCCTCGGTCCTTTAAGCCTGCTATCATGTTGTCTTAATCATTTAATTAAAGAAATTGACTTTTGATTTCTCCAGCGTGGTTTTCGTACGCAATTTAATCTCTTGGTTGGCATAGGATTATTGGGTTTCCTTTCTTCCTCTTTTACTTCTATATAAATGCGTAGGGGGACTTGTGTTTGTGGAAAAAAATTTAGAAGGGGGATTATTGTTTTGTGCCCAAATGTTTTTTGACTCCTTAACCCACCACCTCTAACCACTTCAGCATCGACTTGGCCCTTTGTCACGTGGCCTCCACCAATGAATTTATTGGGCTAAGCATAATCCTTCTTTCCCCTTGCAAAGGTATGGTTTTGTGCTATATTTTTGTTGCTGTTTCAATCTTCTTTCGCATGGAGGGTGGTTGAGCACCTGGCAGTATTAATGCTTGAAATAAATGACACCCAACCAGCATTACTTCACATGCTTTCCATATGTCTTCTTTCATTCATTGAATTTGTTTCTGTCTTTGTTTCCCCTTTTAATCCTTTACCTACGTATTCCTTTGGGTCTAGCTGTGTGAAATGGAGCCTTGTGCCTTGGAAAAAATCGAGCCCACACACCGACCAGCCACCCAACTCCAAACCACTACAAGCAACACGGACAGAAGGCATAGCGGGACCCAAAAACCAAGACAGGACAAGCGGTCAACTGCATCGAGCTCTCAACAGGACCATGACAGCAGACCCAGAAACCCCCCCAAGAAAGAGAGCCGGGCCCGCAGTGGGGCGAAAAACGGATACAAGCAGCCGAAAGAGCAAATCACACACCCGAAGAAAGCGGAAAACAGCTACGCCATTGACCCAGTACCAGAAGGGGGGGGGCAACCCCCCAAGAAGTGCCAACGAAGGACATAAAAAGAAAAGAACTTGTTTTGTATTCAAGTATTCCGTCCCCTATTTCTCTTTGATTTAATTTATGCGTGGTGCGTGGTTGAAAAATTCCTTCTTTCTTTTGTTGCTGGCCGCTAGCCTTTTGTGGGTCGATTTTCTTCCCTATTCTTCTCTATCTAATAATGGTGGACCTACACATTTTCCTTAGCTGGTGGCCATTATTTTCTGGTATGAAAGGTGTAACTTGGAGACACGTTTTTAGCATTGTGGAGGAAAGATGCACCTTTCTCTAGTAGTTACTGGTGCATGGATGGTTGGTGAGGGGATTTGGAGATTGGAGGCAAGCTTGGATGCCCTTCCAGTGAGAGAAAAGTGATAAGTCTTTTGGTTGTGGTTGTACAGTGGATCTGCCATGTGGGTACCATTGTGGAAGTTCCAAATCAGGCATGTTGAATCTAGACTCTGAAATGGTTGCTACTTTTTTACAATTTCATGAAAAAATGTGTCTTCTCCCTAAAATGGAATCTGGAAAAGGATTTTGGGATTTTTTTATTCACTGCCTTGAGTGTGCTAGTTATTCCTTTTTGTTTCCTTTTTACTGAATTGCTGGTTTTCTTTGGATGATTGGCTTACAAAAGGGAAAAACTATTTTTTTTACTCTGTACTTTTGGTTGGCTGGTGAGCAATGTGTTACGGCTAGAAAATTCTTGCACTCACCCGCCCTTAGGGAAAAACTGGTGATGGGATTTTTATGGTATGATTGCATAGATGCTCTGAATATTTTTTTTTCTTGGACCACAAGGAGACAAATGTAATATAAATTTATAGCTCTTTGGATTTTGCTGGAAATAGTGAACTAATAGTTTATTCATGTTTGGGAACTCTCTATTTTCCTCGATATTTCATTTGATAGCAATAAAATGTTTTCCAGGTTTATGGACGATGGCTTATGTATATCCCTCACTTGGTTTGCAAATCTAGGGATTTGTAAACTGGTTTTTTATGTGCAATTCGAATAGCCTAATGTATAATGATAACAGTTGTGTGATGTTATTTTTGGTTGGATAAATTAAACCATCCTCCCAGGATTCCATGGTTTCCATTTATTTGAATACCCATATCTTATTGGGGTGCCTAGGAATAATATTCAACAAAACTTCTGGTTCTTTTACGGGTTCAAATGGACTTTGGAATGAATGTAGTTTTTTTTTATAAAAGTAGGATTGGGAATCTGGAGGATAAAATGTGTATGCCATTTTGGGTATCGTGATTTTCCTTTCCCTCTCCATATGCGATTTAAGGTGCAAGTAATTTGACAATTTATTCTCTGAATGATATATTACCTCTACTCAGGATAATACTGCTAAGAATTAATTATGAGAGGCATAAGCAATTAAATAAACTAAGTTGGATTTGTAGCTGTCATACTTGGTTGAGTATTGTCTGATATGTTGCTTGGGGGTTGTGTGATCACTAAACAAACCTTCAAATACGGATGTTGAATAAGCCTAGTTGATAAAATTTTAGAATTTAAACAAATGTGTAATTTATAAATCGAGCCATACTAGGATGTATGCCTAGTTACTTTTCAAGTTAATAATGGATAGTAATCCCTTAACCTGATATCCTGGGTGTACGATGAGATTTCATATATGTATGCCTTATCTTATTTTGTATAAAGGGAAATATGTAGGCAAGGGTTTTTGGTTAGTGTCCCTTAGTTCATTTATTTACATAATAAGAGCTCAATCAACTCGTTATACTTGTGTGAAGGAGTAAGCGACTCAATCTATCTGGAGATATTACCCTGTCCTAAAAGAAATATTAAATTCTATGGATGTAAACCTTCTAAGGCGTTCCATAACCTTTTAAAAAATAGTTATATGGCCTTTTCATATAGGCTAAAGGCTATGTTCTTACCCCTACTTTCATTCGGAAAGCTTCCTAGATTTTATTATTTGTAAAGGATCAAATGATGAGTAAATTATAAATAATACTTCGTGGTTAAGTTTTTGAAACTCCATATTTAACTATGGATCATTCTTTTGGGGTTACAAATCCCATTATGCTATGAAACCTCCCTCCCGGAAGGACTGAATAACTTTGTTTTGTTTCATACCTATGATCGTAACTAGTATGCTTTGTCTTCACTTGGACCTCTTTAGATGGATGGATTGAATATTGGATTTTCAATCATGAAATCCATAGGATTACATGATTGAAATATCAATACTCTTGAACTTCTTGTTCCTAATCCATAAGGTTTTTCCTTGATTAATGAGATATTGTTCTTACTAGTATTTTTGGCTTCCTCCTTGTTGGCTGGTATAAATCTCATTCTTGTGTGAAGAATTTTTGGATTAGTGGGTTGTACTTGATCCATTCTAGAATTAGAACATTCCTTTCTTGTTATTGTTAATTGTTAGCATACTGTTTCATTGTGTAGTCTCAACATGCTCAGTTCTCGCGAACTGACTCGAGTTAATACTTGTGTAGATGGAACTTGTAAGTAGAGAAAGGAAGGATTGATAAAGGTTTCATCGGGTTGTTTTATGAAGTTCCTTGTAAGAATGTCTATTGTGTTGTAAATCTTGCAATGGTGTTGTAATGGAGTTTGGAAGGCCTCTTTCCTTTGATTTTTGGTACTTGTGAAATAAATTTGTCTTATCCTTTTGTAGAAAAACTTGTATTATTATTGTGAGGAATTAAAATCGATCATCACCCTATTATGTGTATTTTCTTTATGATATTACTTCAGTCAAGAAAATGTTGCAGCGTGGTTTGACCCTTTTTTTTGTTACCTTATGGTTCTAAGTCAAAGTTCAATCAAATATTTGTACACCTTTGGTTCTTTGTGCTGTGTTGAGTAGAAATGTTAGAACCGTGTTTTATTCTCCCATATTTAGAAATGGTAGTTCTATTTTCGAGTTATAAAACTCTCGTGTTTTAATAACCCTCCATGGTCTTGACATTAGTGCAATTCTTTGTATATTTTTAATGGGTTGGCAATCCTTTTTCTAAAGTTAATAAAAAAATGAATTCATAGATAAATAAATAAATGAAATAACAATGAAATTGAGCTATTATTAAGAAATTTAAGAATCTTTAATTTGGAAAGAAATGAGTTTTCACCAGTGTAAAGAAACCTACCCTCGTTAACCTTAACTAATTATTAAACATTATTCTCCTTTTGTGAATCCTTAAGTCTTGTGCTTCCATTTTAGGAACCCCATGTCTAATCCATTTTCAAACTTAATCAGGATGATTGCTAAATGAAGCCTTTACCCAAATCTAGTTTATCCCGTAAATATCTCTAAAAGACCGGTTAATAACTAAATAGACCATAATGAAATAAATTGATCTTATCTCTCTCTATCCGTTACCATAGTACCTAGCAATCATTTTCTAAGTTATGATAAAATGTCAATCCTTGAACAAAAAATATTATGGTTTTGAACCTAAACAATACTCCACTTCTTTTGAATTTATGTTTGCTTCCTTATGCAAAGGAAATATGAAACAAGTCTCAGTAGTGTGGGTCCGGATAGAGAGCTTGGTGGAATCATTTACCTCTTGGTTTTGTAAAATATTTAAAGAAGTATTTCTCATGTCAATGATGATCCTAGGATAGACCTTAACAGTATAAAAGAAAATAAAGCTAACCCTATAAGAAGAATTTTAAGAATCATAACATGAACCTTCTAGATCCAAAAGCCAGGTCCTGAAAGATTGTTAGTGAATAAATAACTGCTATTAATATTTTACCCCCGATGAAAAATATTGGATCAGAATGACCCCGCACTAAAAGAACTTGAGAAATCATGTTTGATTCCCGCAAATTGAGAGAGGGGACTCTATAATTGAAGTGACAAAGGCCTGCGAGGATCAAGCGACCCTGTGTGGGATAAATTCATAAAAAAGCTCTATCGAGTGAACCCAGGCTTTAAATCCATTCTACGGGTTACATGTGGGATCAGAAATAGAGTAGCAAGGTCAAAGGAGAAGAATCAGTGTCACACAGAGGAAATGGGCAAGAAAAGGAAGAAACGATAAAGATCTGAAGTCTTCAGACTCAAAACAGTTTAGAACGAGTCCAAAAATTGGCCTAAGTATGGAGAAGGCAGAAAAGAGAGCCACGTGTTGGAACAAAGCTTCTCTAAAGTTGAATCCAAATAAGGAAGCTCAAATGAGTGCCTGGCTTCCACGCATCCAGATCCCCAAAATTTTTGCGGCCATTGAAAAGTCTTCATCCAGGTGGGAAGAAGCCAGGTGTTGGCTCGACACAAATCCAAGATGGGAGCCCAAGGCGGGGACTTAAACTTGCGCAATCCCTCCACATAGAAAATATTCAACCAAGGTCAAAAGGTAGGAAAAGAGGGCCTCAAAAAAGGGCTAAGTATAGAAGTGTTAATGGGGGATGCCACATGTTCAAGAAACGCATCTCCAAGGGTAGATTAAAAAAAGGAGACTCAAACAAGGGCCAATTTGTTACGTAGCCTAGGGTCTGAAAAAGTAAGGTAAAGATAGTTGAAAATTCCCAGGAACTGCAGAGGCTTCCAAGTGTCAACCCAATGCTCCTTTAGGAGCCAATTTTGATCAGGAGTTTCAAATGACCATGAAACCTCCACACGTCAAGCCTCTTCAAAGGGGAAAAAGTCAAATTGAATAGTCAATGCATAAGCACAAGTCATCGGAGAGAGCCAGGTGTCCAAACGACACTAATTTAAGGATCGAATTGAGAGAGGACTTTTGAACAAGCACCAGACCGCCGCATGTCTCCGGTAAAAGAAATATGACCCTGCCAAGAAAAATTCTTAGCCAGAAACAAAGAAATGAAGCAGGCTGGTGGGGGATGCCACATGTCAGGCCCATGCTATTCCAAGAGAAAAATACAGAGGCCTCCTTTAGACAAGCGCTAGCCCTCCACGTGTCCCAAAGGTCAAAAGGGGGCCCATTTTTTAAACTGTTTTTCCCACCCTTTTATATAGATCCGATACAAACTTCGAAGGGGCATATATTTTGACTTAGGGCTTGAAATATTGCAAATCTGAACTATTGGAAACATCTTGGCTTCACCCACACCATGAAGATCTAAACATTTAAGTTTGGGGAGGTTAGGTAAAGAAAAATGGAGATAACATCTTCAGGGCCATTAATGTGGGATTCATCTACCCCAACAACTAGATCAGATTTGATCTACTCCATTGTTTCATCCTTCTTCAAGGAACCAAACTAGAGATTGATGCAGCCGAGGTGGATTTAGGGATAGATCTGAAAGGAGACATTAATAGCAGTGGTTGAGCTTCAACCTACTTTTCCTGTTTCTTTTTCTTTCATTCTTCTCTCTGATTGAGCCTATAAATACTGGGTCGGGACTCATTGTAAAGGGTTGGACATTCTTCTATTTTGTAGGCTACCCTTTTCTTCTGGAAAAGGAACTCGTGGAGTCTTCAGACCTTCAACTAGACTGTAATACGTTTCTACCTTTTGGCCACTTTGTAATGCATTATATCAATTTGCAGAGCAACAAAACATATATGTGATCGATTTTAGATCCTTTCTTGTCTCTTTTTCTTTCATCTGGTCTTTCATTATAAATCTAGTTATCTGTGCTTAGTTATTGTATGTATTTTGTTGGTTCCTTTCTATTAGCAAAAAAAATGTTCATCATTCCTTTGGTGTATCATCTTATAGCTTAGTTTGATTTCCTGCATTCCTTTTACCCCTTTCTCCTTAGCAAAACTTAGATTAGGTTTAGGAATAGGCCATCTACAAGTTTTCACGCATGCACCTAAATAGAGGAATAGGAACAAGCCTTTAACCTGGAGAGTTTTCTCATTTTCTAAGTCCCACACTTTGGAGAAAAACTCAATGTTATGCGGATCACACCAAATGACTCAGCCTTAGTAAAGTAGATCTGACGATTCATTTAGGGGTGTTGTGATTTTGGACTAACATTTTTGGCACGCCCGGTGGGACAGGAAGTCTCCATCTTATTACAGTAAGGTTGATGTGCACTTGCTGTGATTCTATATTTTTAGAAGCTTTTAAAAACTGCATATCTGGTGAATCCAAAAGGGATAGAATCCACTGGTTCTAGTATTCTAAGTATCCTAAGTTCATGAGAAGGATACAAACTAGGTCTAGAACAAGATAGGAAGGAAAGTTTGTACACATACACTTGTCTCTAGATAGAAGGAAAAGAAGAAGAGCCCAGAGGTCTCCATCTCCACCAAATAGAGCCTTATCAACACCTTTTCCTAGTAGGTCATTTTTTCAATCAAGAAGGGTACTTAGGCTAATCAGGATGGTACACCAACAACCAAATCCTTACATCAACTTCACTAGTAGCAGCCCACTTTCTCTGAATGCACAAAACCTAGTCCAGGTGGCAACATTGAAGAGCATCACATATTTCACTTGAGAGAACCAGACTTGTCCTAGTGACCATGTTCAAGACATTGTAAATGTCTGTACAATCCATGAGATCAATGAGATGGATATTACGGTCAAGTTTCTTGCCTCTTCACTCAAAAGTAAAGCTTCACAATGGTTCAGGACCCTTGAAGTAGGATCTATTCAAAATTGGGACCAGTTGTGCACAACTCTTCAACACCAGTTTAGGAGAAAAGGGAGATAACCTATCCTTGCTGGAGCAGCTGGTGACAATCAAAAGAGCTTTGAACTGAGCAACTGATAGATTTCAACCTCAGATTTCAATGGACCTGGGACAGGATTCCAACAATAGTAAAGCCCACTAATGAAGGTGCATTCTTATAATTTCTTAGGGCTTTAAATTCTGATATTTCTTTGATGATTCAGTCAATGGGGGAAAAACCTTACCTGTAGCCTATAGCCTTTCCATAGGAGCTAAGAATCATTTGATTCAGGATTGCAAACTTGCTCCTAGGCCATCCATGCATCTATACCCCGAGTTAGGAAAACCAAGCAACAGCTAAATGCCCACATTAGCTCCTATACCCACCCCAGGAGTCAAAGTTCAGCTGAAACCTCCACTTCATAATCTAACACCTCAAAGGAGCTTCAGGAAGTTATGAAACAACTGCAAAACCTGGGAAATGAGCTAGTAACCATTAAAAGATAGTAAGATCAGAGTTCTAGGCCATATCAGCCCCAGGCTCAGTATCAGGACAGACCACCATATCAGTAAAATAGACCACCATCCTAGGCTGTAAATCAGATTCAACACCAAGGGAAACCCCAAGTTGCTAGACCTTTTAGGTCATATGACCCAAACATAGTTTCAACATCAAGGGGATTGGTTCCAACACAGAATAACATGTCACAAGAGTATGAATGGTTTTTCCCATGTAATTAGCCACATAATCAGTCGATGTGCTTCAATGGTGCATTAAATCAGGCTCTAATGGTGCAAACCATTGGTGTGTCACAAGAACCTAGTCACGAAGAAATTTAGTAGCAAGGAGCTCAATAAGAGGTACCCCTAAATGAAACTATGCTTGTCAATTGATAGGCTCAAGAATTCTATGGAATTAATCAGACTCCTTCTCAAAGTATAGCTTCCAATGCACGGTCTAAGAGGAGAAATATTAGAGAAGGACATTCACCAAGATCCAGTGATCCTCAACCCTCCATTTCTTAGCAAGGTATTTTCATTCAAAATACAAATCCCAATGTGCAAAGTCAATCCAAGCCACCTTCCGGACCTACTCAGGCACTGGTTGCAACAACCCATGTGCAAGAGAAAAATGTGTCAAGGAGGGGACAAAAGAAGGAAAGTTCATTTAATATCATTGAACAAATGAAGAGGACAAGTGTAAACATTTCACTATGGGAGTCACTAGCCATTCCAAGGCTGAGGGATCTATTGCACACTTCCATGGACAATTGTTCAAGCTCAAGTCAACCCCCTAACCAGAAAGAGAAAGTGCTTACCAATATAGCTCAACCCGAGAGAAACCATGAAGAACTATAAGGTAAGAATCTGAAGCCTCCTCCATTTTATGTTTCATTAATCATTGGAGATAAATTGGTGCACAATACATGATCGATTCAGGGACAAGTAGTTCAATAATTCCCAAACAAATAACTGATTAACTAGGTATCCAATATGAAGTCATCTCTAGAGGAGTAGTACAATTGGATGGGACAATAGTGACCACTATTAGAGTCATCAAGGATCTGAGTCTCACTCTACATGCTCACCTTAATGTGACTGTATTGCAGAATGTGTCAGTCATAGACTTCCCACTACATTTTGCGTTGTGTTTGTCCATGGACTTCACTTCCAAAATTGGAGGATATTTGTCTGTTGATTGGTCACATATGCTCTTTAGAACAAGGTATGGAGTGAAGGCCACAATCAAATATGAGCCCATAGAATATTACCACATTAAGTCCTATGTGCCTAGCCCAATCAATGCAAATTGTTTGGCTTTTGATCAGGAGGACCTTCTAAACACTTCTGAGGTAGATACAAAAGTAGGGTGTATCCTAGACCTAACTCTTGATGAATGGGTGGTCAAAAGACATTCTTTTGATCCTAATAAGGAGATGGAAGAATCTAAACTAGGATTCTATTGCCTGAATGAAGATAATCATCCTCTTTTTGACATCATTAAGCCAAAACACAAAGATGACAATGAAGTATGGCAATTGTTCTTTGATGGCTCAAGGAGCAAAAAAGGAGCCAGAGGAGGAGCTATGATTGTGTCCCCCATGGTATGAAGTATTATTTGGCTTTCATATTTTATTTTACTTGCTCAAATAACAATGTCGAATATGAGGCTTTATTCCATGGACTACATTGGGCCAGAAGATGCGGAATAAAGAACCTGCACGTGTTTGGTGATAGTGAACTTGTTGCCAATCAAGTCAAAGGACAAAATGTTGTCAAGAATGACCTACTCAAAGGTTACTAGAATAAGGTGTGGGACCTCATTGAGGATTTCAAATCCTTCAACATCATGTCCATACCCAAAAAGGAGAACAAAGCTGCTGACAGGCTTGCAACAGTTGGAGCAACATTTGATGTAGTTGAAAGCATAAAAAGGGACAAAGAACATCCACATATCCATGTGATTGTGAGACTAGTAGTACTAGATAACAAAACATGCTAGTAGGTGTTTGAGAATGATCATAAGATCATCAACTTTTTGTAAGAGGAAGTTGAATTATCATCTAGAAACCAAAGAAAACTAGAGCAACAATATGGAAATCAAGTAGTACGCTACATAAATAAAGGATTCCTAAAGTCCTCGTGACATTGGATGCCATATTCAATCCCAATGATCAGTTTCAAAAAGAGAAGGCCAACATATAGATCAAAGAGGAAGATCCGGAGCCAATTCTAGTTGGAGAAGGAAAAACACTACAAGTTAGCAAGGTGGCCACCGAGAAAGAAAGGTATGAATTCATACACCTTTGCTAAGAGTTTCTGGATATATTTTCTTGGAGCTATGAAGACCTAAGAAGGTTCATTCCAAAGTTAACCCAATACACAATTGAGCTAGATCCAACTGCTAAGCCCATCAGGAAGAAGCAGAGACCAATCAACCCACATATTAAGCCTCTGATGAAGAAATAACTGAATAAGATGATAGAGGAAAGTATCATTTTTCTGATCAAACACTCAAGCTGGGTCACAAACTTGGTCCTAGTTAGGAAGAAGAATGGGGAGATTAGGTTGTGTGTTGAATTTCATGACTTGAACAGAGCCTCCCTCAAAGATCACTACCCACTTCCCTCAATGAAGCAGATCTTGTAGGTAGTGTCTGGTTCAGAGAGATTCTCTCTCCTAGATGGATACTCAGGTTAACCAAATCATGGTGAAAAAATATGATCAGTTCAAAAAAACTTTCACCACTAAATGGGGGCACCTATGCCTACAGAAAAATGCCATTTGGATTGTCTAATGTCGAAGCCACCTTCCAAAGGGCAATGGATATGACATTCAAAGGACTGATCAAAAAAATAGTACTGATATGCCTAGATGGCATTACTGTGTTCTCCAGAAATTTAGAAAACCACCTTTTTCACCTGAGGCAGGTGTTTCAAAGGTGTAGAAGATTTGGGGTATCATTGAACCCTAAAATATGCATATTCTTGGCCCATGAAATTAGACTCATAGGCCACATTGTGTCAAAGGAAGGTTTGGCAATTGACCTAGAAAGAGTTGAGGCTATAAGGGCATTGCCATTTCCAAGCCACAAGAAGGCTCTTCAAAGCTTCTTGGGGAAAATCAATTTTGTCTGTATGTTTGTACCAAACTTTTTTTCCCTTGTCAAGCCAATCACGTTGATGTTAAAGAAGAGTTTGGAATTTAGGTGGACAACATAAGGAAAAACAAGTTTTGAGGCTATCAAGGAAGCCATATCGCAAGCCCCAACTCTCGTGAATGTAGATTTTTCTAAGGATTTCATATTATATGCCTTTGGTGGTAGTGACACAATTCTTACAATCCTAGTATAGCACAAAAAAGAAGACACAGAGCAGCCAATTGATTTCTTCAACTAGGGTCTGGAATATTATGAAGCGAAATACTCTTTCTTCAAAAAGCAGGTCCTGGTAGTGATCAGAGAATTGAAGAAGTTTAAGAATTTAGTTTCAAAAAAAAAATCTAACTATTGGTCTCCCATGCAAGGGTTAAATAATTCCTTCTCAGCAAGGATATGAACAAAAATCATGCAGGATGGATCACTCATGTCAAGGAGTATGACATTGAAATCAAGGTCACTAATCTAGTATGTGGGAAGGGATTTTGTGAACAGCTGGCCTCAGGTCAACAAGAAGAAGTGATGAAAAAGAAGCTGTTTTTTTCCTACAGGATAGTCACCAAGATGTGGCCACTCCTTGTTGGACTCAGAGAATTATACACTTCCTACAAATAGGCATGTGTCTTCCAGAATTGAATAAAACAAAAAGGAGACATTTCATACTACAGGCCATCCCATATGTGCTTATTGATGGAATCTTGTTCAAGAGGGACATCAATGGCATTTTGTTAAGGTGCATTGGGAAAAATAAGGTTGAAAGAGTGCTACAAGAGTTCCATGATGAAGCAGCTGGATGCCATTTTTCTCATGGGGTGACAATACTCAAAATCATGAAGGTGGGGTATTATTGGCCCAGGGTGTTTAGTGACTATTATGCATGGATCAAAAAGTGTAGGAACTGTGTGATCTTCAGAGGTAAGGAGAGGCTTCCCATACTCCCATTACACCCAATTTCAGTGGACCAACCATTCATGCAATGGGGGTTGGATTTCATCGAGGTCATCAATCCAAATTCAAGCCAAGGCCACAAGTGGATTCTGACGGCAAAAGACTATTTTACCAAGTGGACCGAGGTAGTGGCACTCAAAGAAGCTAATGACTCCAACATATTATAATTCTATGAAGGGATAATGACCAGATTTGGAGTGCCAGCCACCATTATATTAGACAATGCATTGGAATTCATAGGTTCCAAAATCACAGGATGGGATGTTAGGAACGTAATTTACCTGAGCAATTCATCAAACTATTACCCTCAGGGTAATTACCAAGCTGAGTCCTCGAACAAGAACCTGTTAAAGATCATCAGAAGAAATCTAGATGAAAATCAAAGAACCTGGAACACAAAACTCAAATCGGCCCTATGGGCTAATAGAACAACACCTAATAGCTCTACAGCCAGATCTCCATTCAAACTCGTCTATGGGAAAGAGGAAGTGTTGCCTATATTAGTTGAGTTGCTAGCATTGGAACTCATGAAGCAGTTGGAGATGTTTGAGTTCAAACCAATGGAGGCCAGCTATGTAGATCTGATAGAGTTGGAATAAACTAGAGAACATGGACTTCAGACAATAGAGAAGGATCAGGCCTCCATTAAGATATTCTTCGACAAGAAGGCAAGAACAAGGACCTTCCAGGAAGGGGACCTAGTTTTAAAATGGGATGCAGATCAGGAAAAACCAAGAAGGCATTCCAAGTTTGATGCCATTTGGAGTGGCCCTTACATGGTCACAAAATGTAAAATTAGCAATGCTTTCCAATTATCTACATTGGAGGGTGAAGAGTTACAGATTCTAGTGAATGGAATCTATCTTAAACATTGCTACTAAAAAGGAAGTTCTCACCTTGTACATACTAGCTTAGTTTCTCATTCATCTAAGTGTTTGTGCACATTGTATTATTAGAGTTTAGGTTGCTTTTCTCCTAAGTTCTTTGCACACTCTACATGCTCTACTTGGAGCATGTATGATTTCAATCTTTTATATAGTTGTGGTGTCATTTTGTTGCTCTTGCACAACTCATTCAAAAATAGGTGAAGCCCTAGGTCAAAACAATTTTCTACTCTCATAAACCATCATATCAAGATTTATTATGTAGGTTGAGAGTGCAAACAGTCAGGCTCATGAATCAGAGGAAGAATCAGTTACAAACCATCATTCTTTACTCCATGTCCAATGGATACGACAAGGCAATTGGTCTTTTCATCTAGCAGGCAGATACCCCTATGAGTTGACAAATTGTTATCCATATTTTACCCCTGGGGTAAAACATTGGATCAAAAACGACCCCTCACTTAAAGAACTTGAGAAATCACGATCGATTCCTGCAAACAAAGAGACGGGACTCTATAATGGAAGTGACGGAGGCCTGCGAGGATCAAGCGACCCTGTGTGGGATAAATTTTGAAAATAGCTCTATCGAGCAAACCTGAGCTTTAAATCAATTCTATGGGTTATAGGTGGGCTCGGAAAAAGAGTAAGCAGGGTCAAAGGAGAAGAAGTAGTGTCATAGAGAGGCCAGGGGAAAGAAAAGGAAGAAACTGTGAAGATCTAAAGTCTTCAGACCCAAAACAGTTTAGAACGAGTCCAAAAATTGACTAAGTATGGAGAAGGAAGTGGAGAGAGCCACGTGTTAGAATGATGCTTCTCCAAAGTTGAATACAAAGAAGGAAGCTCAAATGAGCGCCAGGATTCCACACATCCACAGCCCCAAAATTTGTGTAGCCATTGAAAATTCTTCAGCCAGGTAAGAAGAAGCCAGGTGTCGGCTCGTCATAAATCCAAGATGGGAGCCCAAGGCAGGGACTCAAACTTGCGCCAGACCTCCATGTAGAAAATAGTCAACCAAGGTTAAAAGGTGGGAAAAGTGGGCCTCAAAAAAGGGCTAAGTATAGAAGTTTTATCGGGGGATGCCACATGTTCAATTGGTGCATCTGCAAGGGTAGATTCAAAAGCGGAGACTAACACAACCACCAATTCGCCATGTAGCCTAGGGTCCAAAAAAGTAAGGTAAATATTGTTGAAAAGTACCAGGACCCATGGAGGCTTCCAAGTGTCAACCCGACGCTCCTTCAGGGGAAAATTTTGATTGAGAGTTTCAAATGAGCGTAGAGCCTCCATGTGTCCAGCCTCTTTAAAGGGGATAGAGTCGGGTTGAATAGTCAATGCATAAGGGTAGGCTGATGGAGAGCACTAGGTGTCCAAACGGTGCTAATCCAAGGATTGAATTGAGAGAGGGTTTTCAAACAAGTGCCAGACCACCGTGTGTCCCCGGTCAAAGAAATATGACCCCACCAAGAAAAGACTTAGCAATAAATAAAGAAATGAAGTAGGCCAGAAGAGGAAGCCACGTGTCAGCCTCGTGCTATTCTAAGAGAAAAATACAGAGGCTGCATTTAGACAAGCTCTAGCCCTTCACGTGTCGCAAAGGTCAAAAGGGGGATATGTTTTAAACTACTTTTCCCACCCTTTTATATGGATCTGATACAAACTTCCAAGGGGCATATCTTTCAACTCAGGGCCCACGTTATGGAGATCTAAAACATTAACTTTAGGGAGGTTAGTTAAAGAAAAATGGAGAAAACGTCTTGAGGACCATTAATGTGGGGTCCATCTACCCCAACAACCAAATAAGATTCAATCTGCTCTACCA
The DNA here is from genome assembly GCA_019776745.2 of Taxus chinensis. NCBI lineage: Eukaryota > Viridiplantae > Streptophyta > Pinopsida > Cupressales > Taxaceae > Taxus > Taxus chinensis. The sequence continues at coordinate 588,862,070 of CM034151.1, read as the reverse complement.
TTTTCTCCTTCTTCGAGGCACCGAACGAGAGATTGATGTAGTTGAGGCAGAATTAGGGATAGATCATATCCGAGACATTAATAGTACTAATTGAGCTTCAACGTGCTTCTCCCATTTCTCTCTCTTTCATTCTTCTCTCTGATTGAGTCTCTGAATACCGGATCGGGAAATGTTGTAAAGGTTTGGACATTCTTCTATTTTACAGGCTCCCCTTTTCTTCTAGAAAAGGAACTTGTGGAGTCTTCAGACCTTCCACTAGACTGTAATATGTTTCTTCTTTTTGGCCACTTTGTAATGCATTGTATCAATCTGTAGAGAAAAAAAACATGTCTGTGATCAATTTTAGATCCTTTCTTGTCTCTTTTACTTTCATCTGGTCTTTCATTATAAATCTGGTTATCTGTGCTTTGTTATTGTATGCATTTTGTTGGTTCATGTCTATTAGCAAAACAAATTTTCATCATTCCTTTCGTGCATCACCTTATAACTTAGTTTGATTTCATACATTCCTTTTACCCCTGTCTCCTTGGAAATATTTATATTAGGTTTAGTAATAGGCCCTCTGCAATTTTTCATGCATACACCTAAATAGAGGAATAGGAACCAACCTTTAACCTAGAGAGTTTTCTCATTTTCTAAGTCCCACACTTTGGAGAAAACTCAATGTTATGCGGATCACACAAAATTACTCAGCCTTAGAAAAGTAGATCTGACGATTCATTTAGGGGTGTTGTAATTTTGCACTAACAATAACCTTAAGAATATTTTCATAGTGGGATGTCCTAAACTATAACTATGTATTGTGGTTTGTCTTTTGTGATGCCTTGTCAAAGAGAAGAGTTAATTGTCCTTGATGGATTTGATCATTTCCGTGCTTCCTTTGTGGTCATCCTTATATCAAGTTGTTCATAGAACTAGTTGTAACCCTGGTGATGACATGTAGTGTCGTGTTATGTGTCAAGCAAGTAAAAAATATATACTGTGTTTTTCTATGAAGTATTGTGTGTCAGAATTAGTGGGCGCTACAGTGGAAGTCATTTCAAGTTTCCAATGGTTGTCTACATAACCCTCATTGCTTCCTTATTGGGGCACAGGGGCTAATGAGAAAGAACACTTCTCACCCTCATTGGATATTTGGTTGGGAGGAGAGTTTTTCCTACTCCCTATTTTGTTGTGTGCATTACCTTGATGAATATGATTGAGTTTAACTAAATATTTGTTCATAGAACCCTTTGAATCAAAGGCGAAAGAATATGTGAAGTGCAACTTGATATATTATGACTCTACAATTTGTAACTTGTACCTATAGTACATTGGATGTAATTTTATATTTTTATTGGATAACTCTTGTAAATTATTTATTGTGACTTGCATTATTCACATTAATTGAGAACTTTGAAATGATCTTGTAATGTAAATTAACTTCTCTCAAATCTAAATTTGTGTTTAAGAGTTCATTGTTTTAAACCTTATGCTCTTGGATGTGAAATAAATGTTGATCACTTGTATTATTGACAACCCTTGTTCATTGAATATTGGTATAAATGTCATTTAAGTGTGGTTCATTTTCTCTTATCCAAATAAATGTAAAGGAAGGAATTGATAGAATAAGTTCTATAACCTAGTTTCTTTTTGTTGCAATAAAATTTTTTCCAAAGTGAACGAATTAAATCAGAACTAGGTTTACCCCTATTTAGTTAGATGAGAAAATTTGAAAGTGATAATTTAATTTATATATATATATATATATATATATAAGGTAAAAAGACAAGGATTGAAGCACCCAAAAATCCATACAAAAGGATGCATCTTAAAGGGAAACACAAAGGAAAATCTAAAGTGATGAGGAACAAATGAAAAAACCTCTATCAGCAGTTAAACAAAGAAGCCAAGAGCCAATGAGAGCAAAACCAAGGGTCCTGTCAAGTAGGCTTGATCCGACATAAGGTAGCGCAAGACATTAAGAACTCGCCATTAGAAGCCAAAGAGTGACTCCTCGTGACATGATCTGACTTAACAACTTTATGTTTCCTATGAAATACCTTCGTCCACTTGACACCATCAAATAGAGAGGCCTTGGAATAAAAAGCATAACCATGTCCAGGCCCAAGAAACACCTCCAATTTTCTGTTTAAAGAATCAGTTAGCATTCCACCAGGTGGAATGCTCAAACATTCATTCTGATAATTCTGACACACATCAGTCCCAATACATGGATCATTTAAACTAGTCCCATTCAACGAAGAGATAGCAATACCACCTGTCTCCACACGTAAAGCAAGAGGAGCCACCCCATAAATCAGAAACCCACCTCCATCCATCAATATCCCACTCATATAAAGGTTCTTAAATGTTGACCCACCCAATTCAAAATTTGAAATGATAGACATCCTAATAGGCCCACTCTTCCGTGATTCCAAGAATTGGTCAAAGGAAGATGACTCTATCCCTCGCTCCAGCCTATCATCCCCAGTCCTTGACACCTTTCTACCATGATCCAAAGGAGTAGCAGGTATTCCAACCTTTGGAGCTTTGAAATGAGACTCGGTGTGACCAATGGCACCCCATATTATATATAAGGTCAGCATGGGGTTGACGCCCCTCCCCCCAACATTGTAATCCCCCCTAAATAAAGCAAACCCCCCGCCCCCCCCCCCCCCCCCCCCACTAATTTAAACATGCACCTTTATTAATCTTTGCGGCCCCTCCAAAAAGTAACATGACCTGTGTAATCTTCCTTTCTGCAGCCACCAGTTTATGTATATATATATATATATCCTCCAAAAAGTAACATGACCTGTGTAATCTTCCTTTCTGCAGCCACCAGTTTATATATATATATATATATATATATATATATATATATATATATATGCTTTGGTTTATATACATTTGTATATACAACAAACCCTTAGAAATTTTTTGATTTTCTAAAACGAGACTAAGTATATTTTTATTTATTATAAATACATACATATAAATATATGTATGCCCATAAGTGTATATATATATACATATACTTAATAAATATGTAGGGTTTCTGATTATTACCCAAATGGGTATACACAAAATGGTTACACATTGAACCTGCAAGTAAAAAGAGATAAATACCCACAATGGAAATGTGTAGATCCTTGTCTTAAACAAAAAAAATCAACAAAAAGAGAGCTTCCAATCCTCTCTAATGGCCTCTATGGCTTCTTCTCCTCCTCCTCCTCCCTTAAGTTTCAAATCCAAATAAGAGAAATGAGGGAATAGGTTAAGAAATTGAATATAAATAACCCTTAAGGATTTTTAGGGTTTCATTAGTCTAACCTTGATCTAATGGCTTAGAAATATTAGATCGAATGGTGTAGGATGAACCCTACATCACTTAAGTGATGGGGTATTTAGGTGGGAATGACATAAATAAAATATGTGTGTGTAATGTTAAATGGGGGCTTAAAGGGTTAGACTAAGTTTTGCACACTTGACCTTTTAAAGAAATAGACTAACTGTTATTGTGCATGATTTTTTAGAACTAGAGGGTTATTAAAGCTAATCTAATTAAAAAATTAAATTTATTTATGATCCATTAAATAATTAGTTAAAGAGAATTAAATGGGTTATGAAATGAATAATGAGGTGAATATTATTTAAATAAAATATTTGAATTCAGTAAGGGATGTTTAATCGTAATATAAAGTTGAAATGAACAACTATAAATCAGTGAATAATATCTTTTTCTGACTGCCTTGAAATTGTGGAAGATTTATAATCAAGACTTAATTTTAACCTTGGGTAATTTTTTACCTATGTCTTACCCTTTGAAAAAATATATATTATTCCATAATTTTACTTGTTTTCCAATCGAGTTTTAAAGTGAATTTTTCTTGGAAATTTTGAGGCATTACAAGTAGTCCCATAGAAAATTAATCTTATGGATCTAATTACAAACATTTAATTTTATTGGAGAATTAAAAATTTACAAATAGAATTTTTTTTAATACCATCTTCATTTACAATAAAATCAATATTTATAATGTCATTCTCATTCACTCTAAATTCTATCCAACTCCATATTTAAATAAAAATTTCCTAATACATAAAAATAGCATGGGAATGAAGAAACTAAGATTTTCAGACATTTGTGTTATTTATTTAGGTGGAGGAGAACATTTCCCATTCTCTTACTATTGAATAGGGAATAAAATGCTTCTTTAAAGTTATCTATGCCAATTTCCATATTCTCTTTGTGTTTGATTTTCTTCTCTCTCATAAATCCTCCCATCTCCTTTACAAATTCATCGTATTTATCAAACAGAAATCCTTCCTTTTAATGCATGTATTTATCAAATATAAATGCTTCCATCTTGGCGGATTTATCCACCAAGTTGAACAGGTGTCTCACCCCAATTTCTTTTTGCCATTTTTCTGGTCATTCCACATCAATATAATTTCATTATTATTAGTATTGATGCTTGCATAACTGAAAATCAATTTTTTCAAAACCCTTCAATCATAATTAATAGTGCCTTAATATACTGACAAGTCATTCCACAGATGGAAATCTTGGCATGATTCTTGATGAGGTTCAAAACACTCTCTAACATTGTTGAAGTAAATGTCATATCGAAGCATCTTTAACTTATTTTTGAAATAATTCCTCATGCCTTTGCACACTAAGTCTCTCCTTCTGTGGGTCATTATAGGTTTCTCCTTACATGTTCCTTTGGTCTTCTTATACTTCTGGTCATTTGGTCTCTACGATTTTATCTTGTTTGTAGCTTCTCACATCCCTGCTTCATCCACGCAAGTTTGTTTCTTCATTGTTTCTATACATAGGCAGGCCTCTCTGCATAGGCCACTGGTTCAAATACCAAATGCTTTGATGCCACGTAGGGGATTCCTGATTGGTCGCTGTAATTTGTACCCTCCATACACAGGTCCTCCACGTTGATTATTAGATGTTTGTCCCGTGTGGTCACTAGTTACTTAGAGATGGTGTTTGGTTGAATCACATTTTATCTATCTTCAGTATTCTATGTATGAGTTTCCAACTTTTTACAATTCTTGTGTTGATAAATCTTTGTAGTGATCATTAAATTTTGTGGCTGCATTTGGTCTCATATTGATTTCCAAACAAATTTGAGGGATTGAATAATATATACCCCTCTTTCTTTCAGGAAAGACCTTTGTTCGTCTCACCCTTGTTTAGGTATAACCATAAATAGTAGGACAACCATACCCTTAGTCAATTACATCCTTGTTATTCCATAAGGTCTGGTCAAGTGAGTGAAATATAGACCCATCCCTACCTTTCTCCTTGCCCCCCTTATTCATTTCAATCCTTTTTTGGGGTGTTAGGTGGGGAACCAAAGGATATACCAAGATATTGTCATTAGTAAATTAATAACTAATGTAGCCAAATTCTAAACAAACTTGATATAATACAAATAATATGAACTCCAAAAGAAAATAAATCTCCTTCTTCGTTATTGAATAATGACTTACAATGTTTCCTGAATAGGAAAACAACTCCCAAATCGATTTTCCAAGCAAACTCTAACTAACTTTGACTAAATCTACTCTAGGTGGCAGAAATTACTATTTTTAGCAGTTTACTAAAACCTGTTACTCTTAGTAAGTTCGCATGCTTATTCGTATGGGGAAAAAAAATTCCACACATCTTCTAAATTCCTAAATTAGAGGAATTGCAAAATTTCTAACTCATAATGTAACTAATAGACTAAAATTAACTAATGGCCAAAAATAGGAAAAAATCAAACGACAACTTAACTCCTAATTTTTGGCCTCAAGATGGCAGATTTCGGGCCCGAAAATTTACCGAAACTTGGTCCAATTGGTAGGTTAGATTGACTAGTGCATTCGTATCATCGATACATGTGGTCTCAAAAAACCATGACTCAAACGAACACCTGGAACTCAAGTTATGACCTTGTCAATTTCTTGCTAATTTTGGTGCATCATTCTCCCCTGCTTAAAAAGTGTGCAACTCTTGCAAGTTGTCTTCTTCAAACTTATTTCATTTATTTACATCCATCTTCTTAATCTACCACTTTAGGACCCAAGTATTGTCCTCTTGTTCAATTCCTTTCCAATGTACCAAATATTTGTTGTATTTCCCATGTCGCGTGTCCATTGTTTTCTTATCTAGAATATGATCCACTTATTCTTTCTTATTCGCAGGAACCTGTTTCCTCCAATCTACTACTTCATCAATAACATCCCCTTCTACACCACCCCCATGAAAATAATAAAAATCTGAAACATTAAAAATTGGAGAAATATCAAAATTAGTTGGCGATTGTACCTCATAAACATTATCATTTTTTTGTAGGGACCAATATTATTGTACTTCATCTTGAAACCTTTCCTTCTGCAAATATACCATAACCAACTCACCAATTGTAAATACCTTTCTCTATCTATTCTATGTAAATATGTTATTTTCTTATACTTATCATTACTATTTTACAGCTTCTTCTGCACTTCTTCCTGCAATTTGTGTATATGTTTGGAAAATGATTTTGCATCATCACTGGCTCTACCATAAACTGGTAGTTGTACCAAATCCAACACCCCATTTGGATTACACCTAAACACAATTGAAAATGGATACTTTCTTGTGGATCTATTTATGGAACTATTATATGCAAACTCAGCTTGTGGTAATGCTAAGTCCCATTATTTCATATTTTCCCCAATGATGCACCTTAACAGGTTTCCCAAACTCTGATTTACCACCTCTATTTTCCCATTAGTATGAGGATTATAGGTACTACTGAACTGTAGTTAAGTTCCCAATTTCTTCCATAAAGTCTACTAGAAGTGACTTAAGAACCTTGTGTCCCTATCTAAAGTAATGGTTTTTGGAACACCATGCAAATGAACAACTTCTCTGAAAAAAAAATCTGCTACGCATGTTGCATCAATTATTTTCTTGCATGCAATAAAATGAACCATCTTAGAAAACCTATCAACAACCAAAAAAATTAATTCATTACCTTGTTGTGTTTTTGGTAATCTAAAAACAAAATCCATACTCAGATATTTCCATGAACCTTTACGAATAGGAAATGGCATATAAAATCTTGTATTATGTGCATGGCCTTTCGAGACTTGGAAAATTCGACACCTCTCCACATATCTTACAACATCTCTTTTCATATTTGGCCAATATTATTTCTTTGCTACCAAGGCTATGGTATTATCTTTACCAAAGTGCCTTTCCAATCCTCCACTATGCAACTCTTTCCCTATATTCTCTCTCATAGACCCAACTAAAATGCGTAGTTGTCATCCCTTGAATAGGTAGCCATCATGTAAAATTTACTCATTGTGGATATCTCTTGCATTGTCTGAAAATGGATGAATTAACCTTTCAACAATATCCTTGAAATCAGAATCAAAAGAATACAAACCCTTTATTGATTCAAAACCCACCACCTCATTTTCCATAGTGGAAAAAAAAGTCACATGCCTACTTAATGCAACTGTAACTTGATTTTGTTTTCCTCATTTATGTTTTAGAGAAAAATTATAACCCTACAAAAATGATACACACTTTGCATGCATACTATTCAACTTCTTTTGTGTATTCACATACTTCAGGGCTTTGTGGTATGTAAATAACAAAAACTCCTTAGGCACTAAGTAATGCCTTCAATGCCTTAATGCTTGTATAATTGCATAAAAATCCACATCATATGTAGAGTAGTTATTTTTTACCTCATTCATTTTCTCACTAAAGAAAGCTACAGGCTTTCCACCTTGATGTATAACATCACCAATACCCACATGTGAGGTGTCACAATCAACCTCAAACACTTTATCAAAATATGGTAGTGCCAAAATAGGTGCCGCTGTCACCTTCTTCTTCAAGAACTGAAAACTATCCTCAGTTGCCTTTGTCCACAAAAACACCCTTCCTTTTGTGCAATCTATTAGAGGTGCTACAATACTCTTGAATTTTTTTAATAAATTTTCTGTAAAATGTTTCTAGACCATGAAATCTTCTTACCTTTGTTATACTCTGTGGAGTAGGCCATTCAATAATTGCCTTTATATTTTCTGAGTCCATCTGTACCCCATTTGCAGAAATAATAAAGCCCAAGAATACCAAAATCTCTTGCATAAATGTGCACTTATTCATATTTACATAGAGTTTCTCTTTCCTTAACACTTCACATATCACCCTTAGATGCCTCAAATGTTCTTCTTTAGTTTTACTAAAGATCAATATATCATCAAAATAAACCACAACAAACTTACCATTATACTCCCGCAACACGGTGTTCATCAGTCTCATAAAAGTACTAGGTGCAATGGATAACCTGAATGGCATCACCAACCACTCATATAATCCATTTAGTGTCTTAAATGCATTCTACCACTTGTCTCTGTAATGCCTCATTCAACAGTTACTTCAGTTCCCACTTCAGTGACCCTGTTTCTAGGCATCAAATGTTGGTGTAAGTTTTGGTTGGTCATTAGTTTTATTTGACCTTATCATAGAGAAGGATTAACATTCTTACTCTCAGTCTTCTCTTCTCATTTCCTTGTTGGTGCTTAATTTGGAGGGCCTCTGCAGTGCCCTATTCGATTACCCTGTTAAAGGAAAACCGTGTTCTAGTTTTTTCATGCTTGATTGTCGACCCTTATTAATATGATAAATATTATTTTTTTTAATTTATAAAATAATAATATTATTATTATTTTAGTTATCGATTAACGATTATTTTATTTTGTGTCATTTTTCATGAATATTATTATTAATTACCTTTAAGTTATTTTATTTTATTTTGACCGCTCTCGGAGACTAAGCCCCAATTCACACAAGAGGAGTAGCTTGTTCGTGGATGATGCCATTACTTAGGAAGTGGTATTCATGCTTTGCATTTAATGTTTTCCCCTTCGCCGAATAGGCATCCGTGCATGCTTTGTATTTATAACATTTTTTTGGTAAAACATTTATTCTTTTCTTATTTGTGTAGAGGGAACCACCCACCCCCACCCTCTTTTCTCCCTGTCAGCCGCATACTCTATTTCTTGTTAATTCTTGGTCATTAGCGAAATGAGTTGGAGGAGGAGTACCTACCACTCCATTAATAGTTTGTAAGTCGAGACGTGTTGGCAGCACCCTTCTTTTAATTAATTTTTGTTTTGAAAATATTCTTGGGGTAGTTGTTTGTCTACTCACATTTTGGGGGAAGGAAATGCCGAACTAGGAAGTTTGGTCACTCATTTTGTAGCTCTTGTTCTATTCAATGTACTCTATATGCCACTCTTCTCTGGTAGCATGAGTGCCTCTAGTGAATGACTATATTTTTAGGTTTTCGAGAAGCCTTTGAAACTTATGTTAATTGTTGGGCGCATGTTCCTTTTACAAGTTTTTTTCCTTTTTCCTTTTATTTTATCTGCCCTAACTTTCGTGTAACTTGTTCATGCCAAGGATGAAATCTTGTGTGGGATGGTGTGTAAAACTATTGGAGTGTCTTCTTCCTTTGATTTTTGGCTGCATGAACCTGGTGGAGTGATGGTTGTTGGTCATGTCTGAAAATGATCTGAAACTCTAGGAAAATGTGATTACCTAGTTTTGAGCCTCCTAGCTTTGTTGCATACCCCTTCCTATACCAAAAATGTGAGCCATGGACTGTTTTAGATGCCCAGTAGTTAAAAAATGTGGAATATTCACTAAGTTGATGCATCAAAGGCCATGTTAGATACATTGAGCATGTAGAAACATTTTCCACGCATGATAATTTATTCTCATATGTCTACTATGCTAACATTAACCATAGCATGAAAGAAATTTTCTTTTATTTACTGAAGTGGTTGTTACTTGGGGTTATTTTGTGGTTTTGCTATCGATTCTTATCTTCCAAAATATGTTTTTTGTTTCTCTCTTGTGTTGGCTGCTTCTTGGGATGATCCCTTGCTAGATTTGGTTCTGCAAATGGTCTTGGAATTTTATCTTTCACTTTCTCTTGCTTCTACCTAGATACCAATGATTGCAGGGTTACTTAACTTTATTCTTGCTATTACATTTTCAATCATACGTAAATATTAAGGACTAGCTTGTTGGGTTCTTTTACGTGAATCTTTGTTGCATGCATTTGTTGTCCTTACTTTGAGACTGATATGTGATGCCTTAGGGGATTTTTTTTAGACTCTTCATGGGATTTATACCTGGGGATGGATACTTTAAAATTTAGCCACATTCCTTAGATGCTCACCATTTGATCATCATGTCTCTATTTTGATGATGTTTTCTTATGTGAAAATACAGTTTGATAAACCTAGCCTTAGTCTGGGAAGGATAATAAGAGAATATAGGAATTATCTCTTAGGAATAAACACCGCTTCAATGAAGATTCTAGTCTATGCAGTTGATAAAAATAATAGAGAGTACAATGATAAGCTTGGGTTATTGATTTACTTGAATGAGTATTTACTATGTTGACTGTGATCTATTAATGGAGTTGGATACTCTAACCCAATGTTTATTTTTTTATAAACATGAGAGATAATATTATCCTTTTACCATTGGAATTTTGTTTTGAATTCCTCTTAGTAGGGGGATGTTAGGTTCTGTGAACATGCGTTGGAATGTTTTTTTTGGGTTTCTATGTTGTAGTCTAAATATGGTTTTCCTCATTTTGAGGTTGTGAATATAATTATATCTGACAGACGGGTAAGTGTGTTTGAGCTATGTGAACTTTTTTTAACTTCTAAACAAGGTTTAGTGTTGTGTACCCTCCTAAACTCTCCTCTGACTATGTGAAGTCAGTATCATGAGGAAAATAGGGTAAATGGGGCTCTAGCTAAAGATGGTGATTAGATGCATTTGTATCTATGAGATAAAAATGTCTAGCTAACTTAGCTACATGAACCTTAACGAGTAGGATGTCTCGTTCTAGCTTATGCCTTACCCTTTCATGATAAAATATGAAGTTATCTATATAATGATAAAGTCTTAACTATTATGAGAGAAGTTTGGTTAATTATCTTCTTTTTTTTGTTATTATGGTTGGGAATCATTGTTGCCATCATTTGATAACTTAAGGTAATCCATTACCTAGTAGGTTGGATATGGCTTATTACCCTCCAACTGTTACAAATAGGAAGGATAATCATTTATTTGTGATGATAGAGGGAATTATTACTTTTGACATGACTTTGGTTATTTACTAATTATAATTACTATTATTTGATGTGACTAAGGAAAGTTTCACCTAGTTTAATGACTTTGGTTCTTCATTATATTCGTAATTGAGAGTTGGAGGTACTCATGAGTGGAGAGATAAAATAATATGCTTATGTTCAAAAGAAATAAGAGAGAGGGTTTTATTTGTTTAATATAAAGACTTGTGTTTCAATTATTTAAGGTATTTTGCTCAAATGAAGGTGTTGGAATAAATTAAGGAAATTTAGGATTTTTTTGGTGATCTGTTAGAGGTGATATGGATGAGTGCAATTCGTGTAACATCATAATATAGGTTCCTTTGGGATGGTTTGCTTAAATTTTATTGTGATAGGTTCAAGGGTAATTAAATTGATTGATCTATAATTTTAAATCCTGGTAAGAAGGTGGCATTAGATTTACTTTAATTGTTTGATTTACTAAATATGGGTTATTCCTTTTATCTTACTTTTGACTCTTGTACATAGCACGCTAAGATGATCTTATGTTGAATTTTTCTTTGGAAAGGGAAAATAGTGGTTAGTATGTGATGTTGAAGTTCTAACTTTAAATCTATTAGATCATTTGGCTTATTTAAGGAAATGTTGATTAATGTTTGAGTATTGGCGTTTCAATCATATATTACATACGATTACATGATTGACATCCCAATGCACTCATCACTTTTTTTCAAACTCATTGGGTCATTGACACCTAATAGAATGATGGTTATACTTTTGGTTGTTTTAGGAACAATGTTCATAACATCTTTTTATGGCTTCATTCTTAATGTGAAAATACTAAATATTTTAGCATGATTAAGAAGTTTAAGAGGTTTAAAGATTAGTTCTATTTAATTAAATATAAGGTTCATTTCATGATATTGTTAATGGTAGCATACTATTCCTATGTGTAGTATTTATAATGCCCAGTTCTCGCGAACTGACTCAGGCTATAAATGTGCAAATGGCCTTCGTGGGTAGAAAAGGGAGAGTTGCTTCGATGTTGCTTCGAAGCTCATTTGTTCGTATGTGCTTTTTTTTTGTTGAGAGCCTTTAAATTTTTTTTTGTTTATAAAGTTTGATGGGCCCAGTTTTTACTTTGGGTAATGCTATCGTATGTGTCTGAAAATGGAACTTGTAAATAATATAACTATATCACAACTTTGTTTGAGTAATCAATTGTATTATAAAAAAATTGAAAGATATCTTAGGTTGGATTTGAAAAATATTGTTACCTTTTTGTTTTCAAGTCAAAGTTCATTAGAATCCTTCACCACCTTTGGGTTTGTATGTCATGATGGATAAAATGTGTAACCATGTATAGTTTCATAGACAGGGTAATGATAAACATATCTTTGATTTAAAATTTTGTGTAATTACACCCTCTAGGTCATGATATAAATGTAAACCAAGGTAAAATAAAGTGGGTTAGTAATCATTATAAACTTTATTCAGAAAAAATAAGAATAATGTAGTTGTGATCTACTTGATAACAGCTGAGCCATTAAGTGTTCAAAGAAGAAACTTTCTTTTGTAAAGAAAATTTTTATACCTTACTATCCTAGCTAAACTAATGAACATTATTCTCCCTCTTTGTGATTTCTTAAACAACCTTAAGGTGAAATCAATATTTAATTTTTGGAAGGTAATAAGGTGATAATAAGTAGGAGGATACTGATTAATAAGTAGGTGGTAATAAGGTGATGTGTTGGAGAAGAGAGTGTTCTTTCACCTTTTCTGGAATTCTATGAGAAATCAAGTGTGAAGCACTATCTTATTGTGTGTGTGGAAGAAGCGTGATTGTTGATTTTGAAGTATTGGATCCTTTTAGAATTTTTGATGTGTGGGTGTGCTGAAATGTTGTATGATAAGGTTGGTTGTAGTGAATCATATTTTTGTAATGATGTCATTATCATTTTTGTAGAAATATGTGTATTCCACTATTATATGGTGATTGACAGTGTGTTGTAATTGTGCCCATTATAAGTAAAATTCATGTAAGATGTAATGATTAATGTCGTAAATTTGGGACATATGGTGAGTGTATGATCCCTATCGTATAATTAGTGCACTTTGGGAGCAACATGTGGTGATGTGTTGTGTTGTAAATTGTGAATGTAATGTATGTGATATACCCTGTATCGGTACAATGCGTAAGACGTTATGGTTAATGTGCGTGAACCACCATTGTGTTAGTGATGTAGTTGCATGTTATGTTGTGAACCTTATGCTAACTAAACCTAAGGGAAATCACTAGAAGTGTATGTTTAGAGTGAGGTGGGAAATTAACTCAGGATAACCATAGGTTCAATAGATGATATCCCTTACTCCTCCTCTCTCTCCTTGTCGTTTTTGTATTGATGCAACCTAAGTGTAGCTATGACTTTGTTTAGCCTTTTTGAGGTGGTGGTGGGATGATTCAGATAGAGATGATGACAGTTATACTATTGATATGTTATTTTGCGAGCTTAGGCTTGATGTTCTGAGTGCCAAAAACTCATTGAGTACCCCTTGGTGGCTAGATAAGGCCACATAGTCATCGTAATGTGTTATTCTTATATATGTATTGTATTCATAAATTGAACTTTTTATGTTATTTCTACAAGGACCAGTAGTTTTATTGATTTCCATGTTTTACATTTTTGGCATTTCCTTGGTTCGGGGTACTAACATGTGGATTTTTGCACTAACTATGGCTATTTGGACATTTTTTTTGCTTGGTTTTGGATATACTTTTAAATTTTAAGATTTTACTGCCTTGCCCAAGGCTTGTACTTTACCACTTGGAATTTGGATCAAATTGATATGTTGGTTAGATATTATCATGATGTGTGGAATAAGGTCATAAGATGCACCATGGAATCGTTGGACCTATGGACCATCTTCATTGTATGGGGTTACGCCACAAGGAGTTACATATAACTAGTGGGTTGTTGAACCACAAGTTATTATGTCACTTGGGTTAGGGGTGTCTGGACTCTATGTGCCTATGGCCATAGGAAAATTGGCCTCATTGACAGAGTTATAAGAGATTTGAGGGAGGAATAAGAGACTTGAGGGAGGCATAAGATATTTAGGAAAGCATAAGAGACTTGAGGGAGGCATAAGAGAATTGTGTGTATGACTGATGTTTCAGGATATATGTTGAGTTATTGTGATGTCTTGGGAGTGGTCTTATGATGTATGTGTTACTCATGATAGTTTGATATGTTTTGTGATGTTGTGGATATGGCATTGATTCCCTTGTGTAAAATTTGTACATGTAGCTTTTGTTTTGAGTTATGTGAAATCTTCATCTGTGGAATTGAGGAAAATTTTGGTTGTTGAAGTACATTTTTGTTCGAATATTGTATGTCAGTCATAGATGTGTGTCAAGTATGATTTCATGTCGATCAAGAAACTTCTCTTCCATTTTTTGGTAAAGCTCTTGTGGTGTGGTATAGTCATGATATACCTAGTACAGTAATTCTTGTCAATCCTTAGTGTTATGGATGGCCCTGGTATGGTGTTGTGATAACAACTCTTGTTGGGCACCCACAAGAATGAATAAACTAAAATTCTACTTTGAAAATTTTAAGAACTTGGATTAGGAATAATGTAAATAGAAATAAAATAATTAAAGAATGAATAATAGGAAACTGACAATCTTCACATAACCTTGAAAGCTAATCATCCTACCAAAATGTTTCTAAGGCCACCCCATGGCCATGATTTAACAATTAGATTTTAACCATAGGGTGTACAGTCACCTTTATCTATTCCTTGATGCTTACCAATTTTACTTCCTTCAATGTTATGTCCCATCAAGGATGATGCTTTCTTAAGGGGAGGAGAATGTAACACATCATTCGATAGTTACTTCAGTGACGTTATTTCTAGGAATTGAATGTTGATGTGAGTTTCTGCTGGTCGATAGTTGCCTTTGACCTTTTTCATAGAGAAGGATTAACATCCTTCCTACCCATATTGTCTTCCCATGTCCTTTTCATTGCTTCTTGTGGAGGGCCTCCTAACGCCTTATTGGATTACCCTGTTAAAGTCAAATTGTGTTTGTGTTTTGTCGTGCTTGATTGCCAGACTTTATTAATATGATTAATATTATTTTATTTAAAGTTATATAATAACAATATTATTATTATTATTATAGTCAAGTCGATTAAAAACGATTATTTTATTTTTTTCAGTTGTCATGAATATTATTATTAATTACCTTTGAGTTATTTTAATTTATTTTTGACCGCTCTCGGAGACTGAGCCTCGATTCGCGCAAGAGGAGGAGCTTGTTCATGGATGACGTCATTTCTTAAGAAGTGGGTATTCATGCTTTGAATTTAATGTTTTCCCCTTTTACCTACTAGGCATCCATGCATATTTTTTATTTATAACATTTTGTTGGTAAAATGTTTATTCTTTTCTTGTTTGTGTGGAGGAATCCACCCATCCACACCCTCTTTCCTCCTTGCCAGCTGCATACTCTAGTTTTCTTTGTTTTAAATGTTTGGTCATTAGTGAAATACATTGGATTATGAGCACCTACAACTCCATTAATATTTTTTAAGTAAAGCCGTGTTGGCCACACCCTTCATTTAATTAACTTTTGTTTTGCAAATCTTCTTAGGGCTGTTGTTTGTTTTCTCATGTTTTGGGGGAAGGAAACACCCAACAAGGAAGTTTGGTCACTCGTTTTGTAGCTCTTGTTTTATTCAATCTGCTCTAAACATTGCAGACTATGTATGCCACTCTTCTCTAGCAGCGTGAGTGCCTCTGGTAAAGGACTAAATTTGGAGGTTGTTGAGAAGCATTTGAAACTTTTGTTAATTGCTAGGTGCCAATTCCTTTTACATGTTCTTTTTCTTTTTGTAATTTTATTTTCCCTGGCTTTTGTGTAACATGCTCCACACCAAGTTTTGTTGGCCACGTGGAATAAAATTCAGATGGAGGAAATCTTGTGTGGGATAGTGTGTAAAAACTGTTGGAGTGACTGCTTCTTTTACGTTCTAGCCGCGTGGACCTAGTGGAGTGATGGTTGTTGGTCCTATCTGAAAATACTCTAAAACTCTAGGAAAATTTTATTACCTACTTTTGAGCCTCCTAAGTTTTTTGTGTACCCCTTCCTGTACCAAAAATGTGAGCCATGGGAAAGTTTTGGTACCCACATTAATTCTCACTCAGAAGCTGAGCAGCATCACATTTTTGACAGGAAGCTCAGAGGCAAGCAGAGCAAGTTGTGTGTTGTTTTATAGCCAGGGATAGAATGTGGCTTGCTCTTTGTCACTCAGATGTGGATAAATGGGTAGCACCCTTAAGAGGATTTGATCTATCCTCACTACTTTATGGATGTGCCTTTCAACCAGGATGAGAGGACCCTTTTATAGCCTGTTGTTTTTGGAGGAGACGTAGATGTCCTTTATTACAAAGTTATTGAGAATACCTTGAAGAAAACATGATCAATATAGTAAAATCTAACTCTCAAGAGTTTTCACCCTAGATAATGGAGATATTTTCTAAGCAAGGTTTAGGTTACTAAAGACAATGAAAAACTGATTGCTTCTGCATGTTTTGGTAACATAAATTATGCACTTGTGCACACACAGGAAATATAGGGGTTGTATGGGTATGATTGGTTGTTTTTAAATGAATTTTGGTGGGAGGTGAGGCAGAGTGGATTTTGACTCGCCAGATATTTGAGATATTTTACAAAAATGGAAGGCTTGAAAAACATAATGGTTCAGAAATATCTAGAATTTTCCTTTAACCAGAAGGTGTGCTTCAACAGAGGCCCACATCAGAACATTTTCACATAAACCTTAAGGATCCAAAATGAAGGCTCAAATTGAAAAAATTAATTAAACACTATCAACCTCTATTTTATCATGCCTAAGATACCCTCAAAGGCTAACAAACAATCTTAATCATCATGCTAGGAGTAAAGTGATTTTAAACTTGTTTATTTCACTATCAAATGAAAGCTCTTCTGATAAATGAAATTGCAAGTGCCACCAAACTATCAAAAATCTAAGATCTTGTGTGATTCATAGAGATTTCAATGTAACATTGTAATGGGAACAAGAAAAACTGTTTACAGACATCCAGAAATGAAGCAGACACAACTTTACTCAAAATTGACACATATTTAATCAAATTTGATTAAATTTATCAGCAGGGGAAAGTTTCTAGAACAATCTCAGAGCTTGTCAATGGTTGTACAGTCATAAAAACCTTGACATTATCAAATTTAAAAATAAATAAATAAATAGGTTCCTCAGGTAGTCTCTCAGAAAAGATGGGCTCTGTCAAACTTTTTCTCTTAGGAATTAGCTCCCGACCTCTAACACTCCAACCATTTACATGAAAAATTCATGCAATTTATAACATTTCATTTACAACAAAGTTTCCCCCCAAAACAAGAAACATTCAAAGCACCATTTTTTGTTACAACGTTGATTGTGAATCCCAGTATAAAATTTGTAAAAAGTTGTCAAGTGTGCAAAGGAAAAATATCTCCAAATATGTCTAGCATTCAATCCTTCTCCTGGTAAGTCATTCTTCATCTCGCACGCCAACTACTTCCTCCTCCAATCTATCAAATCTGGTTCTTTGCGTGCCAAGAAGGGAAAAATTGGAAAATTAGATCGAGGCCAATAGTCAAATCACATATTAATGGTAAAAGATGTTTTTAAATTTTTTACCACCAAACCAAGATATCAACAGGTCTCTTGTGTGCCAAGGAAAGAAATATCAGGTTGAATTCATCAGTCAGATTACATCTTTAATGGCGAAAGACTTTTTCAGACCTTCCCCACCAAACCAGGATATGAAATTAATGTTCCTCTTCATTTGGTATGCAAGAGACTCCAAGAAATGATAAAAAACCATAATAATTTGTATCCCCTGGAGCTTTGGAGCATAAATGGTGGAAAATCAAATATAGATGCACAATTTCCGTTGATTTCGCTTTCGAATTTGGACCGTCCACATGGGAGATCGAGTTAAGATGGGCCCAGAGGTTCCTTTTTACTTTTTATACCCCTTGGAAAAATGCAAAATTTCTCAATTTTCTCCACCCCTCCGCCTTTGAAAAATGGGCTTGACACGTGTCCCAATGTGGTTCCCAAAGGAACCATGGCTCAATTCTTCCATTTTACATATTTTTGGAAAAAAGAAAATTTTCCAAAATTTCCCCTAGAGTCTACCTCCCCACGTTTTGACTTTTCAAATTGCAACACATCTTAATGGCACATCTTGAGATGGTCCTAAAAAGTAGAGACCCCAAACAAGCATGGGATCAACACATGTCTCAATCCGGCAAAGTCTGTTAAAAAGCTTGAGAGTTCAATGGAAAGTGCCATGTGTCCAAGGTTCGAGACAATCTTCTTCGGTCGCTGAAAAGTCAAAGCAAAAGGGGGGAGTGAGCAGAAGCCTCCAAGTGTCCTCCTGGAACTTCTTCAAAATAAAACTCAAGGGTCGGTCCCCAAACATGTGTGGTCCCTCCACATGTCTTAGGCCTTTTAGGGAATTTCTTGAGAGGTGTAAGTAAAGGAAAGCTTGGCGGAAACCTCCACGTGTCTTCATGGCACAAATTTAAGATGGCCCTAAAAGCGGGGACCCTGAATGAGCATGGGCTCACCACATGTCCCAAGCCTTAGAATTTTTTAAAAAAAATCTTAAGTCCCTAGTGGAGTTGGTAGAAATCTCCACATGTCCCTCTGTCACATTTGTTAAGGTGGGACCCTGAGACAGATCTTCAAATGAGCATCAGCCCACCACATGTACACGGCCTGCCAAATCTATATTAGCTGCAGGAAAAAATATTTCTAAGTCTGGGAAAAGTAGCGAAATCCTCCACATGTCCTCCGGACGCAACTCCAAGGCAAAAAAAAAGGTGATTCTTCGAACGAGAGCATCGTTCCTCCATGTGGACAAGTTTTGGGTTAAAACGATTCACCAAGTTTTAGAGTGCCCCGCCGAGCCGCATCCAATCAAAAAGGCCCACGTTTCCACTGATGTGGAGATTTAAAATTTGACACGAGAAACACACCCGTCAAGCCGTAAAAATATAGGGAAACCACTTCTTGAGCATGGAGATGAAATTTTCTTCAAGGACCGAGAATTTGGAAATGTTGTAAGGTTCACACATGACCCTCCGAGTTATATCCATTCACATTTCTTTAGGTACCTGAGAAAAAAATGGCAGGGAAAGAAACATACGACTGCGGAAAATGGTAGGGAAGGAACAACCCAAGTTCTACACCCAATTGACAAACACCTTTAGATGGACAAAGGAACAAATAAAAAAATTATGGGTTTTTAACTGACGTTCGACCAAGGAGGAACTAGTTATGGCATCTAAATGGAGGACAAAGTTTTCAAACACCAACACGGGAGACAAAAATGTGACAAAGGCCAGAAACTGAGGGATTTTAATGGAAAACGGGGCAAGACTAATTCGAGCACCAACATCGGCTCTGACTCGCGGATGGGAACTCCTTGTGAGTGCTATAAGAACCAAATAAACCGACCAAGTGCCAAAAAAACATCCATTGGGAAAAGGAGTCATCTTGCAAAGCAGAAAACCAAAACCATCTCCTAAAAATGAGCTGAGGAACCAGCAAAACTAGGTGACCAAGTACCAAAACAAGTAAAAACACAAAAGACAGAAAAGCAAACAACGAACTATACACTGTATAAATGCTGCTCACCTTGATTATGGGGAATCAATCCAGGAAATGTTTCAAGTACCTACCATTAAAGAGAAATTCAAGAAATTCCTCATCTAAGTCTTTCAAGAAGAAGGTATGTTCACCAATCTAGATGTCAAGGGAGTAAGGGACCATCCATAATGCATCAAATTTACCATGATTTCCCTTGTCTTCATGTCTGCTATCCCATAATAGCACAAGATCTCAAATGATAAAAGCTCCAGGAGTGACCTTCTTGTCAAATAACTTCTACAATTTTTCTCTAAACTTCACATGCCTTTGGTGAGATGCTATCCTTTCTTCATCAAGTTCAACAATTTGGTTAATTTGAGCATCATATGGACTAACTTCTTGATCTTCCAGTTGTTGAATGAACTGATATGAGGATAATTGCATATGCGGGGGTAGCAGAGCTTGAGTGCCATAACATTGACCTTCCTATCATGATGCACAATGTTAAATGAGTCAAACATCTCAAACAAGTCCCAGACTGAATGCTTGTACTGTTTCATTCTCTGATTCTTAGTGGCATACAATTTTCTAATTTGTTTAACAATTAGTTTTGAATCTCCCTTAACAATGATGTCTTTAACATAGTATTTCCAAGCAATTCTCAAACCTAACAACTATGCCTCATACTCAGCAATGTTTTTAGTGTTAATTTTGAAAGAAAAAACAAACTCTTCCAAGTTTGGAGAAATCAGAACTACACCAACACCATTTCCAAATTTGGAGTAATCTCCATCAAACAATAAGTCAATGGAGAGCCTACTTGTACAAGATTCTTACATTGATCCATTTTGTTCTCTTTCCCATCAGCAAACCCGATAAAGTTATCAGCATCAACACTTGTGTACAACACTTCACAAGATGCATTATTTGGGTCTTCAATGAGGTGCAACATCTTATTTTCCCCATATAAATTGACAATCCCGCCCTCAATTGGGACGGTGGCATAACACATATCCATTTGAACACTCCCACCAACACTTGCAACCCATTTTCTGGACAATCACATACCCCACTTGGATGGGAAATCAACAATAACAACATCAAGTTTCAAGTTCCTACCTGGATAAGCTGCAAGTTGTACCACCAAAAATTTCACACATCCCACCAATGGCACCTCTCTGGAATCCATGGCAGTGCACATCCCATATGTAGTTGTTACTTTGATATCCAATTCATTCATGACTTCGAGAGGCATAACATTACATGATGCCCCCGAATCAAACATACAGTTGTGCAGTAATCTATCCTTAATGATTAGAGTGGTGAAGAATGGATCCACATTTACCTTAGAATATACAAAGGATGTTCCCAAATAAACCTCAAGTGGTTCATCTAGCTCTTTTGATGCCAGTGGTGTTTCTAGTTCTTCAATGATTGGAGGAGTCTCCAAAATGTTTACATTTCTACCTGGGGTACTCTTCTCTTCTTTCAATCCCAAATACTCTAATGCCCTCTTCTTATGCTCAGGAATCCTAAGCAGCTCAACAATTGGAACACTAACTTTTATTTGACTCAAAACTTGGGCAATGTCATATGGAGCAGACTTTGGCAAGGTAGCATTGGAAGGGAGACTGACACACTCATCAGATGGCATGGGATTTTTGACAGTTTTAGCATGATGAGAAGAATGAATCTTGTTTGGGGCAACAAGGCCTTTGTAAGGTGTATCTTTCTTAGGAACCTCTTTATAAATATTTGAAAGCAATGGGGCTTTAGGTTTTACTTGAGGCCCTGCTCCTTTGACAAATATACTCCTAGTATTATAATCCTTTTCTTTAGCAACAACAACATTAATCAATAACTACCTATCCTCCTCATATGGTATTCCTCCATCATACTTATTTATCCTTAAAGCTCTTAAATATTCAAAGTCATTATTGGGAAATTCAAAATCTTGTACAATATCTATTTCTAAAGTATGAGAGGGAGGGAGGAGAGGAATTTGGTGAATGCAATCCCAAAAATTAGCAGCAGTTTTAGCACTTATTACCTCAATTGAATTTTCTCCTTGTTTTGAGCTTATAGAGCACTCCATCATACAAGCATCATCATCAGTGTTATCATCATCAACTTCCTCTTCTTATTTCTGATCTACTTCACATGAAGCATGGGGCATGAAACACCTGTCACACCAATCAATTACATTTGTTTCTTCAACAATAATAACTCTGACAGCTAAAGGATCAGGCACCATTATTTTTTCCCTATCTTGGGGATGTCTATTTACAGATCCCATGGGTCCGTTGCCTCTATCATCAGATCTCTGCTCATTTCTAGGATGATTGGTAAATCTTATTTGGCCTTGTTGCTTATGTTGAACTTTTGAACTCTACCCAATTACTTTCTCTTCCCAGGATAATTTGTATGAGATTTCTTTGACAACCCTTGCCAGAGTTTTAACAACCTCCTCAAGATCAACACTCTTGCTTGCTTGATGTTTTTCTGGGTTTATTAGTTTAACACTCTCCCTCTTATCAAGTTTTCTAATGGCCTTAATGTTATTCTCAATTTGCAGAACCATAGTATAGGCCTACCTCAAAATGGTAGGGTTTTTGTCCCTCAAATAGTAAGCAACTTTCTTATCAAATGCATCTGAATAATTTATAAGACAAGATTCATCACATGGCCTTAAAATTACAGGAAATCTCCTCAATGTATTATTAAATCTAGTGTTAAAGTCAAGAACTGACTCGTTAGGATTCTTTTTAATATTCTTGAATTCTGATAGAAGAAACCTAGGATCCATTCTGTCACCATACTATAATCTAAATGTATTATTCATCTCGACCCAAGAATCAATGGAATTATCTGGAAAAGCTTTATACCAGTCCCTTGCATCTTCCTCCAAAGTATGGATAAGCAATTTGATATATACATCTTCAAATTCAATCTCAAAGTCTTCCATCATGTTGATAAAGATCTTTAGATGTTGATCACCAGTTATAGCATTATTTCCATGGAACTTTGGTAGTCTATTTCTTACATCTTGGGGAACTGCATCTGAATAACCATCCATCCCTCTAAAATTTATAGGACCAAAGGTATTCACGACAAATGGAGGTCTGGGTGGAGGATGGGCCATGTTGTTTTGAGGGGGTGACCTTGAAGGAGAATCAAACTGATAAGGGAAAAGGGGTATTTGAAACATAGGAGTATAACTTCCAAAATGGATATCCCCTAAAGGCTCTATTTTTTTAAAAACCCTATCAACTTTAGAAAAAACAGGAGCAAAATGAGAAGAAAACTTTTCATATTCAAATGAAGGCCCCTCCCAAGATGGAGAATTTAATTCTACAAAAATACTACTTGATTCAGAATCACTTGAATGGCATTCTTCAATGATAGGTTAATCACCTTCATTAACGGAGATCTCTTTTCTTGACTGTTGATCTCCATCAACTCTCTAGGCTCTTCTTCCTTCTGAATTTTTTTTTTCCTAGCTCTAGAAATAATGTCCTAGTAGGATCCCTAGCGAAGAAAGATCTTCATCCTTCGAACTTTGTAAATATTAGTAACAAATATTACTTGACAGAGGTTAAGACACTGGTATTTATCAAAAAAATTAGATTAACATGGAGTCCACCAATAAGGAATTCCACCTTAGTTGCGCAAATGCACTAAAAATATGATCTGTCAAATATTTTTCACCACTAGAAACTGGAAATGGAATAATCTGACCTTCCTTTACCAGATTTATCACTTAAACTTAGTGCAATAACTACAGAAATTGGAAATATTACACACAACACCTGTAACTTTGAACACTTCTTATAGGCTCAAACACAGGATGATGTCAATATAATGTACTAGCACTTAGAGCATATAAGAAATGTTTACCAAGACTTGAGTATGAACTACAATCACAATGTCCCCAGCAACAACGCTGAAACGATGTTAGTACCCAAATTGATTCTCCCTCAGAAGCTAAGCAACATCACAGTTTTGAGAGGAAGCTCAGAGGAAAGAAGAGCATGTTGTGTGTCGTTTTGTAGCCGGGGATGGAATTCATCTTGTTCTTTGTCACTCAGATGTTGAGAAATGGGTAGCACCCTTAAGGGGATTTGATCTATCCTCACTACTTTATGGTTATTCCTTTCAACCACGGTGAGAGGACCCTTTTGTAGCATGTTGTTTTCGGATGAGATGTAGATGTCCTTTTTTCCAAAGTTATTGAGAACACCTTGAAGAAAACATGATCAATATAGAAAAATCTAACTCTCACGAGTTATCACCCTAGATAATGGAGATATTTTCTAAGAAAGGTTCAGGCTACTAAAGACAATGAAATCCTGATTACTTCTGCATGTTTTAGTAACAAAAATTATGCATTTGTGCACACATAGGACAAAAAGGGGTAGTACGGGTATGATTGGTTATTTTTAAATGAATTTTGGTGGGAGGTGAGGCAGAGTGGATTTTGACTTGCCAGATATTTGAGAGATTTTACAAAAATGGAAGGCTTGACCAACAAAATGCTTCAGAAACAACTAGAATGTTCCTTTAACTAGAAAGTGTGCTTCAATGGAGGCCCAGATTAGCACATTTTCACACAAAATTTAGGTATCCAAAATCAAGGCTCAAATTGAAAAACTTAATTAAACACTATCAACCTTTGTTTTATCAAGCCTAAGATACCCTCAAAGGCTAACAAACAATCTTAATCGTCATGCTAAGAGTAATGTGATTTTAAACTTGTTTATTTCACTATCAAATGAAATCTCTTCTAAAAAATGAAATTGCAAAAGCCACCAAACTATCACAAAGCTATGATCTTGTGTGATTCATAGATATTTCAATGTAAGATTGCAATGGGAACATTAAAAACTGTTTGCAGACATCCAAGAATGAAGCAGACAGAACTTTGTTCAAAATCAACACAGATTTAATCAAATTTGATTAAATTTATCAGCAGGGGAAAGTTTCTTGAAAAATATCAGAGCTTGTTAATGGGTGTACACTTGCAACCACCTTGACATGATAAAATTTAACAAAAAAGAAATAAACATGTTCCTCAGGTAGCCTCTTAGAAAAGATGGGATCTGTCAAACTTTTTCTCTCAGGAATTAGCTCCCGACATCTAACACTCCAACCATTTGCACAAAAAATTCATGTAATTTATAAAATTTCATTTACAACAGAGTTTTCCCCCCAAAACCAAAAACATTCAAAGCACCATTGCATTTTACGACCTTGATCGTGACTCCCAGAATCAGATTTGCAAAAATTTGTTAGGTGTGGAGAGGGAAAATCTCTCAACATAATTCCAACATTCAATTCTTCTCTTGGTAAGTCCTTCATCTCATGTGCCAACTACTTCCTCCTCCAATCTGTCAATTCTAGTTCTTTGTGTGCCAAGGAGGGAAAAAATAGAAAATCAGATCAAGGCCAATAGGAAGATTACATCTTAATGGTAAAAGATGTTTTCAAATTTTTTCCCACCAAACCAAGATATCAAAAGGTCTCTTACATTCCAAGGAAAGACAGATTAGGTCAAATTCATCAGTCAGATTACATCTTTAATGGTGAAATAATTTTTCATGCCTTCCCCACCAAACCAGGATATCAAATTAATGTTCCTCTTCATTTGGTGTGCAGGAGACTCCAAGAAATGATAAAAACCCATAAAAATTTGCATCCCAAGGAACTTTGGAGTATAAATGGCAGAAAATCAGATATAGATGCACAATTGCCATTGATTTCCCTTTTGAATTTGGACAGTCCACAAGGTAGATCCGAGTTAAGACGGGCCCGAAGGTTCTTTTTTACTTTTTATACCCCTCGAAAAAAATGTAGAAAAATTCAATTTTCTCCACCCCTTCGCCTTTGAAAAATGGGCTTAACACGTGTCCCAATGTGGGTCCCAAAGGAACTATGGCACAATTCTACCATTTTACCTATTTTTGGAAAAAAAAGAAAATTTTCCAAATTTTCCCCTAGAGACCACCTCCCCTCCTTTTGAATTTTCAGATTGCCACACGTCTTAATGGCACATCTTGAGATGGTCCCCCAAAAGTAGAGACCTCTGAATGAGCGTGGGCTCACCACGTGTCTCAGTCTGGTAGAGTCTATTAAAAATCTTGAGATTTTAGTGGAAGGCGCCATGTGTCCAAGGTCTGAGACAATCTTCTTCGGTGATTGAAAATTTCAAGCAAAAAGGGAGAGTGAGCGGAAGCCTCCAAGTGTCCTCCTGACGCTTCTTCAAAATAAAACACAAGGGCTGGTCCCCAAACATGCGCGGTCCCTCCACGTGTCTTAGGCCTTTTAGGGGAATTTCTTGAAAAAGTGTAAGTAAAGGAAATCCTTGGAAACACCTCCAATTGTCTTTATGGCGCAACTTCAAGATGGTCCCTAAAAGCGAAGACCCTGAATGAGCGTGGGGTCACCACATGTCCCAGGCCTTAGAAAATTTCTTTAAAAATTTTAAGTCCCTAGTGGAGCCGGTGGAAACCTCCACCCATGTCCCCCTACTGTCACATTTGTTAAGGTAGGACCCTGATATAGATCTTCATAATGAGCGCCATCCCACCATGTGTCCATGGCCCGCCAAAACTATATCGGCTACATGAATTTTTTTTTCTAAGTCCAGGAAAAGTAATGGAATCCTCCACATGTCCTTTGGGTGCAACTCCAAGGCCAAACAAAAAGGTGAGTCTTCAAATGTAGCATCATTCCTCCACATGGACAAGTTTTGGGTTAAAATGATCCACAAAGTTTTAGAGTGCCTTGCCAAGCCACATCCAACCAAAAAGGGCCACATTTGCACTAATGTAGAGATTCACAATTTGACGGGAGAAACACACCCTTCAAGCCGTAAAAATATAGGGAAACCACTGTTTGAGCCCAAAGATGAAATTTTCTTCAAGGACAGAGAATTTTGAAATGTTGTAAGGTTCACACATGACCCTCTCGAGTGATATCCATTCACATTTCTTCAGATACTTGGGACAAAAAATGGTAGGGACAACAACACACGACTGCGGAAAATAAAAGGGAAGGAACAACCCGAGTTTTACGCCCAATTTACAAACACCTTCAAATGGAAAGAGGAACAAATCAACAAATTCTATATTTTTAAGTGACCTTCAACAAAGGAGGAACTAATCATGGCAGCCAAATGGAGGAAAATTTTTTCAAGCACCAACATGGAGAGACAAAAAATGTGATAGAGGCCAAAAAATAAGGGATTTTAATGGCGAACAGGGTGAGACTAATTCAAGCACCAACATTAGCTCTGACTCGGGGATGGGAACTCCTTGTGAGTGCCACAAGAACCAAATAACAAACCAAGTTCCAAAAAACATCCATTTGGCAATGGATTCATCTTACAGAGAAGAAAAATAAAACCATATCCTAAAAAAAAGTTGAGGAACCAGCAAAACCAGGTCACCAAGTACCAAAACAAGAAAAATAACAAAAGACATATAGCAACCAACGAACTATACATTATATAAATGATGCTCACCTTGATTATGGGGAATCAATCTAGGAAATGTTTCAAGTGCCTGCCATTAATAGGAAATTCAAGCAATTCCCCGTCCAAGTATTTCAAGAAGAAGGTATGTTCACCAATCTGGATGTCAATGGAGTAAGGGCCCATCCATAGTGCATCAAATTTACCATGCTTTCCTTTGTCTTCATGTCTGCTATCCCATAATAACACAAGATCTTAAATGCTGAAAGCTCTTAGAGTGACCTTCTTGTTAAATAACTTCTTCAATTTTTCTCTAAACTTCACATGCCTTTGGTGATATGCTCTCCTTTCTTCATCAAGTTCAATTATCTAGTTAATGTGAACATCATATGGACTAACTTCTTGATCTTCCAGTTGTTGAATGAACTGATATGAGGATAATTGCATATGCAGGGGAAGCAGAGCTTAAGTGCCATGAGCATTGACCTTCCTATCATGATGCACAATGTTAAATGAATCAAACATCTCAATCAAGTCCCAAATTGCATGCTTTTACTGTTACATATCTCTGATTCTAATTGGAATATAGTTTTCTGATCATTTTTAAACAACGAGCATCAGACTACTCACCTTAACAATGATGTCCTTAACATTGTATTTCCAAGAAAGTCTCAAACTTTATAACAATGCCTCTATCTTTAATAGTGTTGTTAGTACAGTCAAAGTTAAGTTTGAAAGAATCTAAAAACTCTTCCATTGCCTTGGGGAAATCATAACTACACCAACACCATTTCTGAATTGGAGGCATACTCCATCAAATAATAGAGTCCCATGGAGATCCTACTTGTACAAGATTCTTACATTGATCCATTTTGTTCTAGCTTCCCATGAACAAACTCGATGGCATTGATCAGCATCAACAATTGTGTACATTAGTACTTCATAAGATGCTTTATTAGGGTGATCAATGAGTTGCAACATCGAAGTTTCCCCATGACAATTTGGTGCATTGCTACCCTAAACTAGGATGGTGGCATAGGACATTTCCATTTGAACACTCCCAACTTTAGTTGAAGCCCAATTTCAGTGGCTACATAGAATACCCCACTTGGTATAGCCAATCAACAATTGAAGGGTCAAGTTTAAAGTTCCTCACCAATGGATAAGTTACAAGTTGTACCACCAGACCTTTCACACATCCCACCACTGGGGCCTCTCCTAAATCCATGGCATTACACTTGCAATATGCGGTTATTACTTTGATAGCCAGTTCATCCATGTCTTTCACATGCATAAAATTCAATGGTGCCCCCAAATCTCACATACAGTTGTGCAGCAATATATCCTTAATGATGAGAGTTGTGATCGAATTGAAACATATTTGGCCACCAATCTAGCAAGGATGTTCCTCAAGATAAACCTTAGGTGTGTTCATCTAGCTCTTTCTGATGCTGGTGGTGTCCCCAGTTCTTCAAAGATCCTCCATGAGAAGTCTCAACAATGTATACATTTCTGCCTGGGGTACTCTTCATCTTCAGTCAACCTTAAGAGGACTCCAATGCCCCTATTCTTGTGCTTCAGAATCCTAAGAAGCTAAAAAATAGTAACACTGAGTTATTATTTGGGAAGCTCAAAACTTAAGAGCTCTTTCATCTGTTTTTTACTCAGGCATAGCATCATTGGTAGGGAGATTAACACACTCATCAGATGGCATAAAAAATTTGATAGTCTGAGCATGAGGATAAGTATGAATCTTGTTTGGAGACATCAAGGTCATTTGGCGGGTGTATCTTTCTTAGGAACCTCTTTAGGAATATTTGAAAGAAATGGAATTTTAGGTTTGTCTTGAGGGCCTACTCCTTTGACAACTTTACTCCTAGTATTATAATCCTTTTGTTGAGCAACAACAATGTTCATCAATAACTACCTATCCTCCTCAGATGGGATTCCTCCATCATAATTCTTTATCATTAAAGCTCTTAAATATTCAAATTCATTATTTGGAAATTCAAAATCTTGTACATTATCTATTTATAAAGTATGAGAGGGAGGAAGAAGAGGTACCCGGTGAATGCAATCCCAAAAATCAGCAGCAGTTCTAGCAATTATTACCTCAGTTGAATGTTGCTCCTTAATGTGAGGTTGTAGAGCACTCCATCATGCATGCATCATCATCTGTGTTATCATCATTAGATTACTCTTCTACTTGTTGGTCTACTTTACATGGAGCATGGGGCATGAAACATCTGTCACACCAATCAATTACATATGTTTCTTCAACAACAACATGACTCGGACAGCCAAATGATCAAGCACCATTCTTGTTTTCCCTAGCTTGGGGATGTCTATTTGCATATCCCATGGGCTCCTTTGCCTCTGTCATCAGATCTCTACTCATTTCTAGGATGATTGGTAAATCTTGTCTTGGCCTTGTTACTTATGTCTGACCTTGTGAACTCTGCCTAATTTCTTTCTCTGCCTGGGCTAATTTGTATGAGATTTCTTTGACAGCCCCTGCCAGAGTTTTAACAACCTCCTCAAGATCAACACTCCTTGCTTGCTTGAGGTTTTTCTGGGTTAATTTGTTTAACACCCTCCCTCTTAGGAGGTTTTCCAATGGCCTTAATGTTGTTCTCAAATTTCAAAGCCATACTAAAAGACATACCTCAAATTGGTACAATTTTTGTCCCTCAAATAGTAAGCCAGCTTTATTATCAAATGCATCTGAATACTTTATAAGACAAGATTCATCGCATGGCCTTGAACTTACAGGAAATCTCCTCAATGTCTTATAAAATCTAGTGTTAAAGTCATGCACTGACTCATTAGGATTCTTTTTAATATTCTTGAATTATGATAGAAGAAACCTAGGATCCTGTTCTGTCACCATACTGCAATCTAAATGCATTATTCATCTCGGTCCAAGAATTAATGGAATTATCTGGAAAAGCTTTATACCAGTTCCTTGTGTCTTCCTCCAAAGTATGAATAAGCAATTTGATATATACATCTTCAAATTCAATATTAAAGTCTTCCATCATGTTGATAAATAAATTTAGATGTTGATCACCAGTTATAGGATTATTTCCTTGGAACTTTGGTAGTCTATTTCTTACATCTTGGGGAACTGCATTTGGATAACCAGCCCATCCCTCTAAAATTTATAGGACCAAAAGTATTTACAACTAAATGAAGGTTTGGGTGGGGAATGGGCCATGTTTTTTTGAGGAGGTGACCTTGGAGGAGAATCAAACTGATAAGGGAAAATGAGATCTTTGAAACACAGGAGCATAACTTCCAAAATGGATATCCCCTAAAGGCTTATGTTTCTTGGAAAACCCTATCAACTTCAGAAAACACAGGAGAAAAATGAGAAGCAAAATTTTCAAATTCAAATGAAGGCCCCTCTCTAGATGGAGAGTTTAATTCCACAAAAATACTACCTGATTCAGAATCACTTGAATGATAATCTTCAATGATAGGTATGATCACCTTTATCAACAGAGATCTCGTTTCTTAATTGCTGATCTCCAACAACTTCTCTAGGCTCTTCTTCCTTCTGACTTTGTTTTCCCTAGCTCTGGAAATAATGTCCTAATAGGATCCCTAGTGAAGAAATATCTTCTTCATTCTATCTTTGCAAAGATTAGTAACAAATCTTACTTGACAGAGGTAAAGACACTGGTATTTAGCAAAAGACTTGAGATTAACATAGAGTCGCCACTAACGACTTCCACCTTAGTTGTGGAAATGCACTAAAAAATATATGACCTGTCAAATGTTTGTCAACGCTAGAAACTAGAAAAGGAATAATCTTACCTTCCTTTACCCAGATTTATCACTAAAAATTAGTGCAATAACTACAGAATATTTCACACAACACCTATACACTTTGAACACTTCTTACAGGACCGATACAATGTCTGATGTTTAAACAATGTACTAGCAGTTAGAGTATATAAGAAATGTTTACAAGGGCCTGATGTATGAAGAACAATGACAACAAATCAATGAATCGGTCTCGGCAGCACAAATCAGTTCCCAGCAACGCAAATCAGTTCCGTGGCAACGGCGCCAGAATGAAGTTGATAGGTCAAATGGATATGAATTGGAAACAAATCAACAAATCAGTCTGAGAAACTCCAATTAGTTCCCTGGAAATGGTGCCAGAATGGTGTTGGTACCCAAATTGATTCTCCCTCAGAAGCTGAGCAGCATCATAGTTTTAACAGGAAGCTTAGAGGCAAGAAGAGCATGTTGTGTGTCTATTTTGTAGCCATGGGGAAGAAATGTGGCTTGTCTCTTTGTCACTCAGATGTGGAGAAATGGGCATCACCCTTAAGAGGATTTGATCTATCCTCACTACTTTATGGTTGTACCTTTTAACCAGGGTGAGAGGACCCTTTTGTAGCCTACTATGTTTGTGGAGGAGATGAAGATATCCTTCTGTTGCAAAGTTATTAATACAGACCTTGAAGAAAATATGATCAATACAACAAAAATCTAACTCTCACGAGTTGTCACCCTAGATAATGGAGTTATTTTCTAAGCAAGGTTCAGGCCACTAAAGAGCATGAAAACCTGATTGCTTTTGTATGTTTTGGTAACAGAGATTATGCATTTGTACACACACAAGACAAATATGGGTAGTATGGGCAGGATTGGTTGTTTTTTAATGAATTTTAGTGGGAGGTGAGGTAGAGTAGACTTTCGATTCACCAGATCTCTGAGAGAGTTTTACAAAAAATGGAAGGAATTTTCCAACAGAATGCTTCAAAAACAACTAGAATGTCCCTTTAACCAGAATGGTGTGCTTTTAGTGGAGGCCCAGATCAGCACATTTTCACACAAACATTTAAGAATAAAAAATGAAGGCTCAAATTGAATGAACTTAATTAAACACTATCAACCTCTATTTTATCACACCTAAGATACTCTCAAAGGCAAACAAACAATCTTAATCATCATGCTAGGAGTAAAGTGATTCTAAACTTGTTTATTTCAACATCAAATGAAAGGTCTTCTGATAAATGAAAGTTGCAAGTGCCACCAAACTATCACAAAGCTAAGATCTTGCGTGATTCATCAGAGATTTCAATGTAAGATTGCAATGGGAAGAAGAAAAACTGTTTGCAGACGTTTAGAAATGAAGTAGACACAATTTTTGCTCAAAATTGACACATAGATTTACTCAAATTTTATTAAATTTATCAGCAAAGGAAAGTTTCTAGAACAATTTCAGAGCTTGTCAATGGATTGTACACTTGTAACCACCTTGAGATGATCAAATTTAACAAAAAATAAATAAACATGTTCCATCAGATAGTCTCTCAGAAAAGATGGACTCTATCAAACTGTTTCTCTTAGGAATTACATCCTGACCTCTAACACTCCAACCATTTTACATGAAAAAATTCATGAAATTTATAACATTTCATTTACAAAAGAGTTTTCCCCTCCAAAACCATAGAAACATTCAAAGACACCATTACATGTGACAATCTTGATCATGAATCCTAGAATCATATTTGCAAAACGTTGTTAGGTGTGCAGAGGGAAAATCTCTCCAAATATTTCTAGGATTCAATTCTTCACCTGGTAATTCATTCTTTATCTCGTGTGCCAACTACTTCCTCCTCCAATCTGACAAATCTGGTTCTTTGCGTGTCGAAGGAGAGGAAAAACTGGAAAATTAGATTGAGGCCAATAGTCAAATCATATATTAATGGTAAAAGACATTTTCATATTTTTTCCCACCAAACCAAGATATCAACAAGTCTCTTGCGTGCCAAGGAAAGAAAGATAAGGTTGAATCCGATCAGTCAGATTACATCTTTAATGGTGAAAGATATTTTCAGACCTTCCCAACATAAATCTAGGATATAAAATTAATGTTCCTCTTCATTTGGTGTGTAGGAGACTCCAAGAAATAATAAAAAACCATAAAACTTCACATCCCTAGGAGATTTGGAGCAGAAATGGAAAAAAATCAGATACAGACACACAGTTGCCGTCGATTTCCCTTTTGAATTTGGACCATCCATGTGGGAGATCCGAGTTAAGACGGTCCTAGAGCATTCCTTTTTACTTTTTATACCTCTTGGAAAAAATGTAAAATTTCTCAATTTTCTTGGCCCCTCCACCTTTGAAAAATGGGCTTGACATGTGTCCCAATGTGGGTCCCAAAGGAACTGCGGCTCAATTTTGCCATTTTACCTATTTTGGAAAGAAGAAATTTTTCCCAATTTTCCCCTAGATTCTATCTCCTCGCCTTTTGAATTTTCAAATTACCACACGTGCTTAGTCGCACATCTTGAGATGGTCCCAAAAAGTAGAGTCCCTGAACAAGCGTGGGCTCAACATGGATTTCAGTCTGATAGAGTTTGTTAAAAATATTGAGAGTTCAACGGAATGTGTCATGTGTTCAAGGTTTGAGATAGTCTTCTTCGGTCGTTGAAAGTCCAAGAAAAAAGGGGGAGTGAGCGAAAGCCTCCAAGTGTCCTCCTAGCGCTTCTTCAAAATAAAACTCAAGGGCTGGTCCCCAAACATGCGTGGTCCGCTCCATGTGTCTTAGGCCTTTAAGATAATTTCTTGAAAGGTCTAAGTAAAGGAAATCCTAATAGAAACCTCCACGTCATGGCACAACTTCAAAATGGTCCCTAAAAGAGGAGACCCTGAATGAGCGTGGGATCACCACATATCCCAGGCCTTAGAAAATTTGTTTTAAAAGTTTAAGTCCCCAGTGGAGCCATAGGAGACCTCCAGCTTTTCACTCTGTCACATTTTATGAGGTGGGACCCTAAAACAGATCTTCAAATGAGCACCAGCCCACCACATGTCCATAGCCCACCAAAACTATATCAGCTACATGACATTTTTTTCTAAGTCCGGGTAAACCAATAGCAGAATCCTCCACGTGTCCTCCCAATCCAACTCCAAGGCCAAAAAAAAATGTGAGTCTTCAAACATGTGTTGTTCTTCCACGTGGAAATTTTTTTGGGTTAAAACAATCCACAATTTTCTAAGAGTGCCCCGCCGAGCCACATCCAACCAAAAAGGGCCACATTTCCACTAATGCAGAGATTCAAGTTGTGAGCAGGTAGAAACATACCCGTCAAGTCTGTAAAAATGCTAAGGAAACCACTGTTTGAGCCCGGAGATTAAATTTTATTCAAGGACAGAGAATTTTGAAAGTGTTGTAAGGTTCACTCATGACCCTCTCGAGCCATATCCATTCACATTTCTTCAAGTACCTAGCGACAAGAAATGGCAGGGACAATAACCCACATCTGCGGAAAATAGAAGGGAAGGAACAACCTGATGTTTTATGCACCTAATTGACAGACACCTTCAGGTGGATGGAGGAACAAACCACACAAATTCTGTGGTTTTTAAGTGACCTTTGACCAAGGAGGAACTAATCATGACAACCAAATGGAGAACAAAGTTTTCAAGCACCAACACGGGCATACAAAAACCGTGACAGTGGCTACAAGCTGAAGGATTTTAATGAAAAATGGGGAGAGACTAATTTGAGCACCAACATAATGTTTTGGATTCCTAGCAGGTAAAAAAAGTGGAGGATTCATTAAATTGTTGCATCAAAGGCCATGTCAGATACATTGAGCATGTAGAAACATTTTCTAGGCATGATAATTTCTTCTCATCTATCTACTATGCTAACATTAAACATAACATGAAAGAAATTTTATTTTATTTACTGAAGTGGTTGTTTCTTGGGGTTATATTGTGGTGTTGCTATCGATTCTCATCTTCCAGGTTATGTTTTTAGTTTCTCTCATGTGTTAGTTGCTTCTTAGGATGATCCCTTGCTAGATTTGGTTTTGTAAATGGTCTTGGTACTTGATCTTTCACTTGCTCTTGATGTCTCTTATATACCAATGGCTGCAAGGATACTTAACTTTCTTCTTGTTATTACGTTTTAAATCATACAAAAATATTAAGTACTAGCTTACTGGGTTCTCTTAAGTTAATCTGTGATGAATGTATTTGTTGTCCTTACTTTGAGACCGATATGTGTTGCCTTAGGGGATTTTTTTTACTCTTCACGGGATTTATTCATGGGGATGAATACTTTAAAATTTATCCGCATCCCTTAGATGCTCACCGTTTGATCATTATGTCTCTCTTTTGATGATGTTTGCTTATGTGGAAATATAGTTTGATAAACCTACCCTAAGTCTGGGAAGAATGATAAGAGAATATAGGCATTATCCCTTAGGAATAAACACCACTTCAACGAATATTCAAGTCTATGAAGCTGATAAAAATAATAGAGAGTGCACTGATAAGATTGGGTTACTGATTTACTTGAATGATTATTTGCTATGTTGACTGTGAGTTGTTAATGGAGTTGGATACTCTAACCTGGCGTTTATTTTTTTATAAACATGAGAGATAATATTATCCTTTGACCATTGGCATTTTGTTTTGAAGTTATTTTAGTAGGGGGCCGTTAGGTTCTGTGAACCTACGTTGGAAATTTTTGATGGGTTTCTATGTTGTAGTCTAAATGTGATTTTCCTCATTTTGAGGTTATGATTTTGAGTATATCTGACTGAGGGGTAAGTGTGTTCAAGCTCCGTGATTTTTTTTAAAATTCTAAACAAGGTTTAGTGTTGTGTACCCTCCTATTCTCTCCTTTGAATGTGTAAAGTCAGTATCATGAGGACAACAGGACAAATGGGGTTCGGGATAAAGATGGTGAGTAGATGCATTTGTATCTACGAGATACAAAGGTCTAGCTAACTTGGATGAATGAATCTTAATGAGTGGGATGGCTCCTTCTAGCCAACGCCTTACCCTTTCATGATAAAATAAGAAGAAATCTAGATAATGGAAAAGTCTTAAATATTAGGAGAGGAGTTTGGTTGATTATCTTCTTTCATTTGTTATTACGGTCAGGAATCATTATTTCCATCTTTTGATAACTTAAGGAAATCCATTACCTAGTACGTTGGATAAGGGTGATTACCCTTCAGCTATTACAAATAGGAAGGATCATGATTTATTTGTGATGATAGAGGGAAGTATTACTTTTGACATGACTCTGGTTATTTACTAATTATAATTACTATTATTTGATCTGACTAAGGAAAGTTTCACCTGGTTTAAAGACTTTGGTTATTCAATATATTCCTAATTGAGAGTTGGAGGTACTTAGGAGTGGCGAGTTAAAAGAATATGCTTATGTTCAAAATAAATAAGAGAGAGGGTTTTATTTGTTTAGTATAAATACTTGTGTTTCAGTTGTTTAAGGTATTTTACTCAAACGAGGGTGTGGAATAAATTAAGGAAATTTAGAATTTTTTGGTGATCTATGAGAGATGATAAGGCTAAGTGTATTTCATGTAATATTGTCATACGGGTTCCTTTTGGATGGTTTGCTTAAATTTTATTTATATAGGTTCAAGAGTAATTAAATTAATTGATCTATAATATTAAATCTTGGGAAGACAGTGGGATTAGATTTACTTTAATTTTTTGATTTACTAAATACGGGTTATTCCTTTTATCTTACTTTTGACTGTTGTACATAGCGTGGTAAGATGATATTATTTGACTTTTTATTTGGAAGGGGTAAATAGTGGTTAGTATGTGATGTTGCAGTTCTAACTTTTGATCTATTAGATCATTTGGCTTAATTAAGGAAATGTTGTTTGATGTTTGAGTATTGGGGCTTCAATCATATATTACATATGATTACATGATTGACATCCCAATGCACTCATCACTTTGTTTTGAACTCATTGGGTCATTGACCCCTACTAGAATGATGGTTAGACTTTTGGGGTTTTTAAGAACAATGTTCATAACATCATTTTATAGCTTCATTCTTAATTTGAAAATACTAAATCTTATAGCATGATTAAAGAAGTTGTAGAGGTTTAGACCTTAGCAATAGTTCATTATATAGAAGGTTCATTTCATGATATTGTTAATGGTAGCATAATATTCCCATGTGTAGTCTTTATCATGCTCATTTCTCACAAACTCACTCAAGCTATAAATGTGCAGATGGCTTTCATGGTTAGAAAAGGGAGAGTTTCTTCAATGTTGCATCAAAGCTCGTTTGTTCGTATGTGCTTTATTTTTTTTTAGAGCCTTTAAATTTTGGTTTGTTTGGAAAGTTTTATGGGTCCAATTTGTACTATGGGTAATGTTGTCACATGTGTCTGAAAATGGAACTTGTATATAATATAACTAGATCACAACTTTGTTTAAGTAATTAATTTTACTATAAATTTTTTTAAAGATAATGTTATCCAATTTTACGCACATGGGAAAATTGGAAAACAGGGCCTTATTACAATCAAATCACGACATTGGTCCCAGGGACCCACTTTTGGTCATCAGGTGAGATCACTCATTTTTTTTCAAGAATGCGAGCTATCGAGGAGTTCGACAAGCTTATCTCGCTCGTTCGAGCTAAAACAGTGTCAAATCGGGAATAAAGAGACGAGTCATTAGAGGAGTTCGTGCCTTGTCCTAACTCAGATCACAAGCCTTAGACGAGTTCATGAGTAGGAAATGTAAGTTCGGTTGTCCAACTTTGGCTTGTCATAAAAGAGTCTCGATAGGAGCGGATAATGTTTCGATGGTTGGCTCATTGAGGCAGAGAAATGACGAGCTCGACTCGGTTTAATTCAACATGGAGATATTGATGCTTCCTTGTTGGAATATGAATTCAATTTTAATGACTCGACGGAGACAATAGCTGCCTCAAGATTTGGTCGAGCTTCTTCCATGGAAGAGAATTTTGAGACAACTCAATTAAAACCTTATCTCGTTCTTCTACTACAGCGGCAAGATTTTATAACAACTGATCACGACTGTGGTCGCATGCAACCAGAACATCAGGATCAACACCAACGGTTCCTTGGGATCACCCTGCGGCAGCTGTCGCAATCAACTCTCTTTGGAGGCCACTCATTTTCTGAGATAAGTTTTACTTCTCTACCCTGTAGCTGCTGCATATAACCAATTACTTCCTCACGGCACTTTCCCAGGAGAATTTCAGTTCTACACTCAAAGCGGCCGAGCATTCGATGCACAGAGATGTTGCAGTATAGTAGAAGCCCGTTTGAGCAAGTAAGTTGTCCAATGTTGTTATCTGATCAGCATCGTATGCATCCTCAAATTCAGGATTTTCCTTCAAGATATTTTTATGAAAATCGATTAAGTGGCAGTGAGAGTGTTACCGGGAGACTTGATGAAATTTATTACAAATATTATCTATTGAGACCTTACTGGTTTTGCGATGTAACTCATGGAAGCGGATCTCATAGAGGTGGAACTGTTTCATATCAGAATATGCATGGAGCATAATTTGCTTTGCAATTATATGAGCATATTCAACGAATCACTAAGTAGTCAGGCGTAAACGTTTCTGTCGGAATTATCACACCTTACAAGTTACAGCTGAAATGTTTGCACTGAGAGTTTAATGTTATCCTCAAATCTGTTGAAGGAAAACTCGGCAGGAGAAGATTCATGAAGATCCCGCGCGCTGGTGGAAATTGTGGAGATAAGGAACAAACTTGCCAAGTCTGCGTGGCGAAGTTGAGGCCGGGGCCCGTGAATTAATTGGGCCAAGCCGTTGGACGCGGAAAATAAGGTGAGCATTGCCAAGGGAAATGACGTGATGTCAAGCCAAAGAAGAAATCCCGGGCGTGGGAGAAGTTTGAGTCTACTGCCAAGAAATGGGAGAAATCCGGTCAAACTGCCAGGTGTGGAGATATTGGTTTGGAAAACCATGTTGTTCACTCCGCGTAGGGGAGAAATTGGATCAGACTGCCAAGCGTGGAAACAATACGATGGCTATCCTTCATGAAAACCCCGCGCGGCTTGGAGTGGTCCGAGTCTTTGGGCGAGTCACACGCAAGGTAAGTCGGAAAACGTGGGAATGAATCATTTAAAGTGTTTAATCGGATTGAACGTGGTTGTCTAGCCTGGCCAAAGTCGAGTATGACACAGGGATGGGTGAAGGAGGCTCTACACATTCTGCTTACCACGCATAACATTCTGGTCGCAGCAAAATCCCATGCACAGGCACGTGCAGCACAGTAGAAGCCGTTTTTTAACGCTTCCAGCAAGCACTGCAGGAAACAAACATTCACTACCGTGTATGATAGATTGGAGTCACGCCATTCAAGGCTTCAGAAAATTTACCCGAACCAGGAGATGAAGGTTTAAAACGGCGCAGAATGAAACGATTCATATTGCTCAGCATTCCTTCTCCTAGAAACGAATTGAATGTGAAGGTCAACTCTGAAATACCTGGTCGGCCGTTTTGCATGCTGCATCCTTGTTACTCGTAAATGGTCTCTTTGAGAAACTCCGAGGGCAGTACGCAACATTTATACCCTTCCATTATGTACGTCCAATCAGACAATAAAAGTATTCTTTTACCAGATGCAGAGAAACTGTGTTTTTTCAATGGACAATTATACTGCAGTTTCAAACTAATCTTATCGAGCTTTATTTCTATTAGCTTTGATCCACGACTAAGGGGGAATTCATATGGTTGTTACTGTACATTTTTTCCAAGGTCCTCTTGGCTGCCCCCGTTGTTCAATGTATTTTTTGAAGGGCTTCTTTTATGTGTTGCAAATTGTAACATGAAGGATCTTTTTAGTTTCTGAAAAAATGAGTATATTGTGTAGCTCGCAGCTACCCATTCCATACTAAGATCCCAATAGTGGCATAATTGTTGGTTGGAGCCTAGATTGCAGAATGCACTGCCAAAATACCGAAGGTCTCTTTGTCCAAGAATCAGTCTTAAGGGTGTCTATTGACGTTTAATAGGCATGAACCTGGGTCATCATCATGGCAGCATTAGGTCTTTATTGTTAATGGCATGTTCTAGATTGTTTGGAGGATACAATTGTGCTTACAAGTGTTATATGATAAGGAAGAACCGTGAGCATTGTGGTAAAACCATTCTTAGAGGCGTGAAAATGTGAACATGATCGAACAAATCTTAATATTTCCCGCAGATACAAAGCATAGAATAGCTCGAGAGATCGACCGAATCAAAGAAGAGCTCAATGCATGAGCTAGTGCTTGAGTTTATAAGCAATGAGCATGGACCCATTGTTGTTCAGGGAGTAAGGAAATCAGATGTGCAGGATGGTAAATATGAGCTCGGTACATAGACATGTGAGAGTCCGAGTTGAGCCAACCGGGTGCTTGGGTTG
The DNA here is from genome assembly GCA_019776745.2 of Taxus chinensis. Lineage (NCBI taxonomy): Eukaryota > Viridiplantae > Streptophyta > Pinopsida > Cupressales > Taxaceae > Taxus > Taxus chinensis. The sequence goes on along the minus strand of CM034151.1, from coordinate 588,821,541 downwards.
ATATGCAAAACAAAGCCAGGTCGAATCAGTTGAAGAGCTCATGGTGATGTTTCATGAAGTTTGAACGAGGAATGCGTAAATGGCCTCGAGTTAACAGAGGAAAATGATAAGAATCGAGTTTGATAGCTCACCATTCGAAGGACTCAATGCAAAAGAGTGCGATTACCAAAGCAAGGAAAGAGTTAGTGCGGGCTCAAAAATCGAGTGCAACACTGAGTTAGAGGATTCGAAGCTCATCGAATTTGGCTATGTGCAGATTCTATCCACATGGGCCCCCCTCCTCTTCAAGGCAAACGGGTCAACGGGGGGGTCCCAACATTATGTTAATTAAATTAATATTTTTATTTAAATATTTTAATAATAATATTTATTATTATTATTTAAATATTTTATTTAAATATTCTTTTAATTAAATGAGAAGACTTGGTCATTAGGCAATTAATGACCCATGATGGAACCTTCTCAGGTAGTTCAACTAACTGTAATAAATACATCATGGGCCTTCATTTTAGGAATGTAATTATGACCATTTCCTCTTCTTTCTCACATATTCTTCTATAAATGTAAGTTGGAAGCTCATTTCAAAGGGTTCCAACAGTTCAGACAAGTTGGACAGTTAGATATCTCAGGCAAGAGTGTATACTTTTTAAGGGTCCTCTCTCTTCTGCAAGTTGTTCTTGTGTGTTGAGAGAACTTTCAAGCCTCCTCTTCAAGAATGTAATGGCAACTATTGCCTCTTCTGAATGTATGATGCATTGTGCATGTTATTGAAGCAATAAAAGTGTGTGTTTTGTGACTAATCTCGGTCCTTTCATCCTTCTATGCTTCTTTGTGCCTGTCTCATACTTGCAGGTACACTGTGCAAGTTTAAGTTTCTATTGCAGGTTCTTGGAGTTCTGTGCTTATCGAGTGGTGAAGTATTGCATGCAGTTGAGTTGTGGTGTCTGTTCACCCTTCTTGAGTTCATCCTTCTTCACTGGGAAACTGGTATATTTCTCGGTCTGATAAAGTTTAACAAAAGGAACGCGTGTCTCTTAGCCTGTGGTATCCTGTACCCTCTCTAAGTTGCAGTAGGTGAAGTTGACCTGCGGTGCACACACCCTCTTCAAATTAACCCTTCCTAAATCTGAAGACACCCTTTATTCGGTGCATCACCATCCCTAGTATAGTTTCATTTCTGTAAAACTCTTTCCCTAAAACCCCATGAAAATGTTAGCGTAGGACTAGATAATCATTTTTGTTACACTAGGAGTAGTACAGTACTTAGTTTAGGAAGAGGAAGCTGGCCTTCTCCGGAGGTTCACCTCGAGCCCAAGTCCCACAGCTTGAGAGGTGATCCCATGTGTCCCAATCACACCGAACGTCCTATTCACATCCTGGCCATTCGGGGGGTGCAGTGATTTGGCGACAACAGTTTTTGGCACGCCCGGTGGGACATCACAGTAGTTAGAGTTTCATCTTTCAGAGGTGTCTCATTATCAAACAAGTAAATCTTAAGCCACCGTGTGACCTACACACAACAGTTTTTGGCACGCCCGGTGGGACATCACATACATCACAGAAGTTAGAGTTCCATTTTTCCGAGGTGTCTCATTATCAAACACAAAATCTTAAGCCACCGAGCGACCTACACACAACAGTTTTTGGCACGCCCGGTGGGACAGAGTTGGTACTTCTCTTCTCACTTACACAAGTCAAAGTACCTGGCGACTCTATATCTCTGGATTCCAAATCTCAGTGCAGTAACTTATGCGAAGAATTCAGACAAGAGCTTCTTCAAAGAAAGGAAAGTATCATCCTATCGAACTTTCCTTGTCTCCTCCAAAGAGAAGCAGAAGAGGCATTTCCACATCCCCAGTTGCAGATTTACCTAGTAGGGGTCATTCAACTCCTCCTTACAGAAGATTTCCTCCACCCAGGAACAATCAACCTTTCGTTGCTATGGCGAGGAACCAAGTTTTTTTCCCCTTTCAATGCAAGCAGTCCTCTCATGTAGGCTCAACGTGACCCGATACCTATTGCGGCACTCAAAAGTTTACCCTTCTACACGGGGGAAACTCACGTTACTACCAGTGGAGCATATCTTTGATGTAGCCAGCATCTGTGCAGTACACTAATATCACCGAAGACAACGTTGCAGTTAGACTTCTTGCTACCTCTTTTAAGGGAAAAAACGCTTCAATGGTTTCGTCGGGTTAGGTTTTGGCACTAATAACCACTTGGGATGAGTTGGGAGAAAAGCTATGTAAACAATTTGAAGACAAAAGTGATCACCTATCAATTTTGGAACAACTTACTACCATATAAGAGAGCTTCCCAAGGAATACATGAGTGATTTCAACTTCCGATTCCATAGGACTTGGAATAGGATTCTCAGTGCTCGTAAAGCCTTCCACACATAATGCATTCTTGTACTATTTGCGAGCCTTGAATAGCGATGTAGCAGTTATGACCCAGTCCATAGGGAGGGACTACACTTCCTGATGCTTACGAAGTTGCCATAAGTGCAGAGAATTCTCTGATTCAAGCTAGAAAGATAGCTCCACGACCACCAATGCCCTTTTCTCCAGATCCTTACGAATCATCAGCCTATCATTGCCTCCTATTCCAGTAGACTCCAGGCAACCATCTCAATCTTCCTCTGCCTCTTCAAATGACCTATTTGAAGTCAAGTCACTACTTGCAAAATTTTGGAAATGAGCTCGTTGCACTCAAAAGGCAACAATTTCAATACAATCGTCCGTATCAGCCACAAAATCAGCAGTATCAGGCTAACCGTCCTCCTTTTCAAGGAAACAATCAGCCTCGAAATCAAAACTACAAGTCAAGTTGCAAATGTAAGGCCTTTGAACTTTCAGAACCCTCTTGCAGCTAGCTCATCTAGAGCTATAGTACCTGTTCAAAATAATCTAGTTCAAGACTACGAATGGTGTTATCCTTGCTCTCAACCTCACAATCAAAATCTTTGTCCCAATGGGGTTCTTAGCCAGGCCCTTATGGTTCAAAGTGTATCTGCCCCTTCAGAGTTAACAAACAATTCATCTACGCAAGAAGCAGCAGATCAACCGCAAGGCACCTGAAGAATCCACATTACTAAACTGGCAAGAAGAAGATTTTTGCGGATTGAATATAGATTCTTCATCAGTGGCAGCAAACACTCGTTCCAAAAAGAGAGCAATGGAGCCTCAACCTCTCGAAGCTGATCTAGCGTCCACTTCTCAACCTGGGTTTCAAATGGCAGTTGACAAAAATGCGGGAAAGAAATCACCAGAAACACCAGCTAGCCACACCACAGGGAAAGATGGTTCTCCAGGCATCACGGTACCCAACAAACATTTTCCAAAGGAGGACCCCAATGCCCAAAAAAGTGTCATCAAAGTTGGAGCAATTCCCTTCAGCATAGTAGAACAAATGAAGAAAACCAATCTGAGCATTACCATGTGGGACGCACTCTCGATCCCTTCCCAAAGAAACCTGTTGCGAGAAGCTCTGAACAGTTTTAGTACAACCAGCGGATCACCAAGCCATGGAGTGACAAATGCTACAAATTTGTGTCAACCGGAAGGGAAAATCATTCCTACGGCAAACAAACCACCCGCCATTCTACATTTCCCTGATCATTGGCGACCACTTGGTACATAATTGCATGATCGATTCTGGTGCCAGTAGCTCTGTCATGCCGAAACAAATTGCAGATGTACTAGGCATACAATATGCGCCAGTTGTAAGAGGGGTTGTTCAATCTGGATGGCACAGCTGTTAAGACTGTTGGGGTTATCAAAGGACTTCAACTTACCATTCATGCATGCCCAAGTTTGTCATTCACCCAAGACATATCGGTCATCGATCTCCCTCCCCTCTTTGCCATCTGCCTATCACGGGATTTCACTGCCAAGATGGGCGGTTACCTATCAGCCGATTGGTCAGCATATGATTCTCAGGACTCGATACGGAACCAAAGTAACTATAAGGGCAGAACCAATCTTCCATAATCATGTAGAACCCTACACTTCTAGTCCCATAAATGGAAATTACACCATTGGCGATCCAGAAGAGGAAGGTGCCGATCATGAACCAACCACCCTTGTTGAAGAAGTCCCTGATACTTTGCTGGATGAAGTAAGTAGAGATCATCAGTACGATCCCTACGCTGATGTATTGGCAGAAGAAGAAGCTGGTTTGCTGGTCTTGGAAGAAACAGGATTAGGTACTTACTGTATCCATGAAGAAGATACGATCATACCACAACTTGTCAAAACACCAAGTGATTCTAAAGGACTGTGGCAATTGTTCTTCGATGGCTCAAGAAGTAAGAATGGATCCGGTGCTGGTGTTATGTTAATTTCTCCAGAGGGAGATAAGTACTTCTCATCTTTCTGGTTGCAGTTCAGTTGCACCAACAATGTTGCTGAATACGAGGCTCTTGTGCAAGGAATTCAGCTAGCCCAAAGGAAGGGAATCAAGGCCCTAACTATTTTTGGAGACAGTGAGTTAGTTGTTCATCAAGTTTCGGCACGTAGTGCATCCAAAAATGATCTTTTACGATCATATAAGAATCGAGTCTGGGACCTGATTGAAGATTTTGAAGCTTTTGGGATCCATGCAATTCCTAGAGGTCAAAATCAAGATGCAGATAGGCTTGCTACAATTGGTTCACAATACAACATACCAGTTGATATCATGAAAGAAGGGCAGCAATTTGTTAAAATGGTGGTTCGACCAGCAGTCCCTGATAATGTGAGTAGTTGGCAAGTGTTCGATAGTGACAACCAAATTGTCCTCTTCCTACAAGAAGAGGCGGAGTTTGCTGCAAAAAATCAAGATAAGTTACAAGAGTCATATGGTGAACAAATTATCCAATTGAAAAGCAACAAGTTACCAAAAGGTTTAGTCACTTTGGAATCCATTTTCAATTCAGATGACCAAGCCAAAAGACAAAGCCCTAACATGGTGGTCAAAGAAGAATATTTTGAGGAAGTCGAAGTATCAAATGAAAAATTTCTCAAGATCGAAAAGTGTGTACTTCTGAGGAGAAAGAAGCTTTCATCAAACTTTGTCAAGAGTATCATGACATCTTTGCATGGAGCTATAAAGATCTGCGTGGTTTTGATCCAGGTCTAGCACAACATACCATCGAACTGGATCCTAATGCTAAGCCAGTTCGTCAGAAACAGAGACCAATTAATCCCAAAATTGAGCCACTAATGAGAAAGGAGCTAACCAAGCTCATTGAGGCCTGTATAATTTTTCCCATCAAGCATTCCTCATGGGTAGCCAATTTGGTGCCCGTGAGGAAGAAGAACGGAGAGATCCGGTTATGCGTAGATTTCAGGGATTTGAATCGTGCGTCATTAAAAGACCATTATCCTCTTCCATCGATGGAGCAGATCCTTCAAACGGTGGCAGGAGCTCAAAGATTTTCTTTACTCGATGGATATTCAGGTTACAATCAAATCCTAGTCCAAGAATCTGACCAATTCAAAACGGCTTTCACTACCAAGTGGGGCACATATGCCTACAATAAAATGTCATTCGGATTGTCCAATGCCGGGGCTACTTTCCAAAGAGCCATGGACATGGCATTTAAGGGACTAATCAACGATATTATTTTGGTTTACCTTGATGATATAACTGTATACTCTAAGCATGCAGAAGATCACATCACACATCTAAGGAAAGTTTTCCAAAGGTGTAGGGAATTTGGGGTTTCACTTAACCCCAAGAAATGTATTTTCGCAGTGCACAGAGGGAAAATTGTTGGGGCATGTTGTTTCAGCAGAAGGATTATCAATCGATCCAGCCAGGATTCATTCAATTATGTCCTTATCTCTCCCAAGTCACAAGAAGGGCCTCCAGAGTTTTCTGGGAACCATAAATTTCGTGCGGAGATTCATCCCTCAATTCGCGACATTGGCTAAACCATTGACAGCCATGCTAAAGAAAAACATGCCATTCTCATGGACAAAGGAAGGATGAGAAAGCTTTGAAGCCATCAAAACAGCCATTTCCCAAGCTCCCACGCTTGTGAACCCCAGGTTTGACAAATATTTTATCCTTTATGCTTTTGCAGGTCAAGAGAGCATTTCAGGGATCCTCACCCAACAAAACAACACCTGATGGAGCAACCAATCGCTTTCTTCAGTCAATCCCTCAAAGACTACGAGTTCAAATACTCATTCATTGAAAAGCAAGTCTTTGCGGTTATTCGAGCTTTGAAGAAATTCAAGCACATGTTGTCCAACAACAAGATTCATCTGATGGTGTCTCATCCAGGTGTCAAGGAGTTTTTGCTGAACAAAGAAATGAACGAAAAGCGTGCTGGATGGATCACGAAGGTAATGGAGTATGACGTGCATATCAAAGTCACTAAACTTGTCAGAGGTAAGGGTTTATGTGAGCAACTTGCTGCAGACATGGAATCAAAAGGTAATGAGGACGTGACACTCCTAAATACTGATGAGGATGTTGATCAAGCTGACTGGTTATCCAAAATGAAGAATTTCATCTTCTCAGGAGCATACCCGACAAACATGGATAAAAACCAAAGATGAACTTTCCATCTTCAATCTATCCCATATGTTTTGGTAGATAGCGGTTCTCTTTCGAAAAGATTTGAACGGCGTCCTCCTTCGGTGCATAGGACCAGAACAGGTAAGTAAGATACTAGAAGAATTTCATAATGGCCTATCTGGAGGACATTATTCCGCACGAACAACAGCTACCAAGATCATGCGAGCCGGCTACTATTGGCTGGATTTATTCAAGGATGCCCATCTCTGGGTAAGGAAATGTAAGGAATGTGCCTTTTTCACAGGTAAGCAGAAGCTGGCAGCTCTTCCACTGCATCCAATTCAAGTGGATCAACCCTTTGTTCAATGGGGGTTGGACTTCATTGGAATGATTAATCCTCCATCCAGTGACGGACATAAGTGGGTCCTTACCGCAACAGACTATTTTACTCGATGGACAGAGGCGGTAGCATTAAAAGAGAGCAATGAAAAGGCAGTTCTAGATTTTTTGGAAGGTATAATGACGAGGTTCGGTGTTCCGTTTACAGTCATTTCAGACAATGCGCTGGCTTTTCTTGGTATGAAATTGAGTGAATGGGCTGTTAAAAATGGGGTATACCTCAAAACTTCATCCAATTACTATCCTCAAGGAAACGGATTGGCTGAGTCTAGCAACAAAAACCTCATAAGGATTATTAAGCGCACAATGGAGACTAACAAGAGGACTTGGCATACACAGCTTAAGACTGCCTTATGGGCAGATCGGATCACACCTAAAAGGGCCATCGGAAATTCTCCTTTCGTTCTTGTATATGGAAGAGAGGCAAAACTCCCACTCTCATTGGAGTTACCTTCTTTGGAGTTAGCTCATCAACTTGAAGTTATAGAGAGTGATCCTCTGACAGTAAGGTTTGCTGAACTCATGGAGTTAGAGGAAGTACGAGACAAGGCTATGAAAACTTTGGAGCAACATCAGGCTCAAGTTAAGAAATATTTTGACAAGAAGGCATCCGACAGACATTTTCAAGAGGGAGATTTAGTTCTCAAATGGGATGAAGACAGGGCCAAACCAGGCAAGCATGCCAAGTTTGACGCTCTCTGGAGTGGACCATACATCATCACAAGTTGCAAAGAGGCAAATTCATTTCGTCTATCTAGGCTCAATGGAGAAGAACTGCCCATTCATGTGAATGGGATACATCTCAAAGCTTGTTTTTGAGAAGCGTTCCACCCCCTGTACAGTTAAATTAGGTGTTTTCCTCCAAGTGCTTATGCACATTGTTGTCGTGTTGTTGTTTTGCTTTCCTTGTTGTTGTGTTTTGTGTTGTTCTGCACATTGTTTCATCATTGGAAGGTGTCAAGGAGAAGAAAGGTTCAAGAGTTTCCATAAGAGTTTCAAAATCTGCTTCATTCAAAAATTTTGCAGTGTTCCATGGATGTCAAGCATTCAACAGATTCAATATACTTCATGCTTAGCATTCCAGGGAGGTCCAGGATATCAGCAATGACTCAAGGAGATTTCAGGATGTGTCAAAGAAAATCATACTACTTTCAGGATTCCAACAGAGACTCCATGCCCAATGGATGACTTAAGGCTACTGGAATCATGCTTAGCAGGCAATCATCCCCGAGAGGTCGCCAAAAATGTTATCCAATTTTACGCACATGGAAAAATTGGAAAACAGGGCCTTATTACAATCAAATCACGACATTGGTCCCAGGGACCCACTTTTGGTCATCAGGTGAGATCACTCATTTTTTTTCAAGAATGTGAGCTATCGAGGAGTTCGACAAGCTTATCTCGCTCGTTTCAAGCTAAAACAATGTCAAATCGGGAATAAAGAGACGAGTCATCAGAGGAGTTCGTGCCTTGTCCTAATTTGGTCATAACTCAGATCACAAGCCTTAGACGAGTTCATGAGTAGGAAATGTAAGTTCAGTTGTCCAACTTTGGCTTGTCATAAAAGAGTCTCGATAGGAGCGGATAATGTTTCGATGGTTGGCTCATTGAGGCAGAGAAATGACGAGCTCGACTCGGTTTAATTCAACATGGAGAAATTGATGCTTCCTCGTTGGAATATGAATTCAATTTTAATGACTCGACGGAGACAATAGCTGCCTCAAGATTTGGTCGAGCTTCTTCCATGGAAGAGAATTTCACAAAGAGAGACAACTCAATGTAAAACTTTATCTCGTTCTTCATACTACAGCGGCAAGATTTTACAACAACTGATCACGAGCTATGGTCGCATGCAACCAGAACATCAGGATCAACACCAACGGTTCCTTGGGATCGCCCTTGGGCAGCTGTCACAATTAACTCTCTCTGGAGGCGATTGTTTTTCTGAGATAAAGTTTTACTTCTCTACCCTGTAGCTGCTGCAGATAACCAAGTGGAGGTCCTCACGCCTACTCCCACTAGAATTGCAGCTTCAACTCATAAGCGGCACCATATCGATGGCACAGAGAGGTGTTGGAATAACTTCCAGCCCGTTTGAGCTAGAAATAGTCCAATGTTGAATCTGATCAATCGTATGCATCCTCAAATTCGCAAAATTTGCCTTCAAGATTTGCATGAGCTTCGATTCCAGTGGAAGTGAGAGTGTTTACCAAAGGAAAAGGCGATGACAATTCAACTACAAACTTTATCTCATTGAGACTTCTACTACAGTTTTGCAAGATTTGGACAATGGAAGCTGATCACACTAGTGGTGGAACTGTTTTCATATCAGAACATGCATGGATCAAACCAACGGTTCCTATGAGCATATTCACGAATCACTAAGTAGGGCAGATTTCTGTCGACAATTAACACTCTCCAAGTTACCAGGAAATTTTGAGATGGAAAGTTTAATGTTGTCCTCACTCTGTAGAAGGAAAACTGGCAGGAGAGATTTGAAGTATCACTGCCAAGCTGGTGGATGATTGTGGCATGATAAGGAACAATTGCCATCTGCACAAGGTGAAATCTGACATGGCCGGGCCAAGCGTGAAAATCTGATCCAGAGCACGTTGCTGACGTGGGAAATAAGTGCGAGAATTGGAAGGGAAATTACGTGATGTCAAATCTGCCGAAGTCCCGGAGCGTGCGAGAAGCCTGTGAGTCTAATTTGGCCAAGCAGTTATGCGTGTTGAAATCAGAGTCAGAACTGCCAAATGTGGAGATATTAAGTTTGGAACGGACCAAGGTTGTTCACTCCGCGTAGGAGGATAAATACTGGATCAAACTGCCAAGTGTGGAAACAATACGATGGGCTATCCGTCATGAAAACCCCGCGCTAGCTTGGAGTGTTCCGAGTCTTTGTGCGAGTCACACAGCAAGGTAAGTCGGAGAGAACATGGGAATGAAGGTAGTTGAAGTGTTTAATAGGATTGGAACGTGGTTGTCTAGCCTGGCCAAAGTCGAGTATGACACAGAGATGGGAGAAGGAGGCTCACCGAGCATTCGGTGCTTACGGAGTGATAACGATTCTAGTCGCATCAAAATCCCATGTACAGGCACGTGCAGCACAGTAGAAGTCATTTTGAACGCTTCCAGCAAGCACTGCAGGAAACAAATATTCACTGCCGTGTATAGATGGATTGGAGTCATGCCATTCAAGGCTTCAGGAAAATTTGCTCGAACCAGGAGATGAAGGTTTAAAACGGTGCAGAATGAAACGATTCATATTGCTCAGCATTCCTTCTCCTAGAAACGAATTGAATGTGAAGGTCAACTCTGAAATACCTGGTCGGCCGTTTTGCATGCTGCATCCTTGTTACTCGTAAATGGTCTCTTTGAGAAACTCCGAGGGCAGTACGCAACATTTATACCCTTCCATTATGTACGTCCAATCAGACAATAAAAGTATTCTTTTACCAGATGCAGAGAAACTGTGTTTTTTCAATGGACAATTATACTGCAGTTTCAAACTAATCTTATCGAGCTTTATTTCTATTAGCTTTGATCCACGACTAAGGGGGAATTCATATGGTTGTTACTGTACATTTTTTCCAAGGTCCTCTTGGCTGCCCCCGTTGTTCAATGTATTTTTTGAAGGGCTTCTTTTATGTGTTGCAAATTGTAACATGAAGGATCTTTTTAGTTTCTGAAAAAAATGAGTATATTGTGTAGCTCGCAGCTACCCATTCCATACTAAGATCCCAATAGTGGCATAATTGTTGTTGGAGCCTAGATTGCAGAATGCACTGCCAAAATACCGAAGGTCTCTTTGTCCAAGAATCAGTCCTTAAGGGTGTCCTATTGACGTTTAATAGGCATGAACCTGGGTCATCATCATGGCAGCATTAGGTCTTTATTGTTAATGGCATGTTCTAGATTGTTTGGAGGATACAATTGTGCTTACAAGTGTTATATGATAAGGAAGAACTGTGAGCATTGTGGTCTAAACCATTCTTAGAGGCGTGAAAATGTGAACATGATCCGAGCAAATCTTAATATTTCCCGCAGATACAAAGCATAGAATAGCTCGAGAGATCGACCAAATCAAAGAAGAGCTCAATGCATGAGCTAGTGCTTGAGTTTATAAGCAATGAGCATAGACCCATTGTTGTTCAGGGAGTAAGGAAATCAGATGTGCAGGATGGTAAATATGAGCTCGGTACATAGACATGTGAGAGTCCGAGTTGAGCCAACCGGGTGCTCGGGTTGATATGCAAAACAAAGCTTATGTCGAATCAGTTGAAGAGCTCGTGGTGATGTTTCATGAAGTTTGAACGAGGAATGCGTAAATGGCCTCGAGTTAACAGAGGAAAATGATAAGAATCGATTTTGATAGCTCACCATTCGAAGGACTCAATGCAAAAGAGTGCGATTACCAAAGCAAGGAAAGAGTTAGTGCAGGCTCAAAAATCGAGTGAGCTAACACCGAGTTAGAGGATTCGAAGCTCATCGAATTTGGCTATGTGCAGATTCTATCCACATGGGCCCCCCTCCTCTTCAAGTCAAACGGGTCAACGGGGGGGTCCCAACATTATGTTAATTAAATTAATATTTTTATTTAAATATTTTAATAATAATATTTATTATTATTATTTAAATATTTTATTTAAATATTCTTTTAATTAAATGAGAAGACTTGGTCATCAGGCAATTAATGACCCATGATGGAACCTTCTCAGGTAGTTCAACTAACTGTAATAAATACATCATGGGCCTTCATTTTAGGAATGTAATTATGACCATTTCCTCTTCTTTCTCACATATTCTTTGTATAAATGTAAGTTGGAAGCTCATTTCAAAGGGTTCTAACAGTTCAGACAAGTTGGACAGTTAGATATCTCAGGCAAGAGTGTATACTTTTCAAGGGTCCTCTCTCTTCTGCAAGTTGTTCTTGTGTGTTGAGAGAACTTTCAAGCCTCCTCTTCAAGACTGTAATGGCAACTATTGCCTCTTCTGAATGTATGATGCATTGTGCATGTTATTGAAGCAATAAAAGTGTGTGTTTTGTGACTAATCTCGGTCCTTTCATCCTTCTATGCTTCTTTGTGCCTTTCTCATACTTGCAGGTACACTGTGCAAGTTTAAGTTTCTATTGCAGGTTCTTGGAGTTCTGTGCTTATCGAGTGGTGAAGTATTGCATGCAGTTGAGTTGCGGTGTCTGTTCACCCTTCTTGAGTTCATCCTTCTTCACCGGGAAACTGGTATATTTCTCGGTCTGATAAAGTTTAACAAAAGGAACGCGTGTCTCTTAGCCTGTGGTATCCTGTACCCTCTCTAAGTTGCAGTAGGTGAAGTTGACCTGTGGTGCACACACCCTCTTCAAATTAACCCTTCCTAAATCTGAAGACACCCTTTATTCGGTGCATCACCATCCCTAGTATAGTTTCATTTCTGTAAAACTCTTTCCCTAAAACCCCATGAAAATGTTAGCGTAGGACTAGATAATCATTTTTGTTACACTAGGAGTAGTACAGCACTTAGTTTAGGAAGAGGAAGCCGGCCTTCTCCGGAGGTTCACCTCGAGCCCAAGTCCCACAGCTTGAGAGGTGATCCCATGTGTCCCAATCACACCGAACGTCCTATTCACATCCTGGCCATTCGGGGGGTGCAGTGATTTGGCGACAACAGATAAATTAGCTTGGATTTGACCAATATTGTTACCTTTTTATTTTCAAGTCAAATTTCGTTAGAATCCTTCACCACCTTTGGGTTTGTATGTCGTGATGGATAAAATGTGTAACCAAGTATACTTTCTCACAACAGGGTAATGATAAACGTATCTTTGAGTTAAAATTTTGTGTAATAACTCCCTCTAGGTCATGGCATAAATGTAAACCTAGGCATAATAAATGTGGGTTAGTAATCCTTATAAAATTTATTAAGAAAAAAATAAGGAATAATGTAGTTGTGATCTACTTGATAACAATTTAGTCATTAAGTGTTCAAAGAAGAAAATTTCTTTTGTAAAGAAAAATTTCATACCTTACTATCCTAGCTAAACTAATGAACTTTATTCTCCCTCTTGGTGAGATCTTAAATAACCTTAAGGTGAAATCAATATTTTAGTTTTTGGAAGGTAATAAGGTGATAATAAGAAGGAGGAGACTAATTAAAAAACATTCTATCTAGCTCACCCTTTGTAAACGTATTTTTGTCTACCTATGTCAATCTCTTCTGGAGAAGCCTAAATGAAATCTTAAATCTTTATGGTTATATTCTTAGCCATTAAAATCCATAGTAATAACTAATGAGTGCTTAAAGATGAATCCAATTTGATGTCCTTTCCTCTAGTTCCTTCCTAATAGCTTTGTAATCTCCTCCTATTTGTTGTTTAAATCATTTAATCATCTTTTAGAAAGCTTGGACTTAAGCTATTTAGTCAATAGTATAAAAGAAATAAGTTCTCCCTTGTGAAAATAATTGTGTGAATCATTACATGAATTTTATAAGAACGTAAGTTAAGAATTAAGAGACATTTTAGTAAACAAGAAACCTTAACAAGAATTTCCTTATGGGATGCCTCTAAACGTAAGTGTGTTTTGTGTTTGGACTTGTATGTGATGTTCTGTTGAAATGGGAAGATAAAAAGTTTCGTGTTGAGCATCGTATATTTCCTTGTAACTTGGTGGTCAATGTTTTTTCAAGCCTATCGTGAGTTGTTGATAGCCATTGTAATCTCTTGTTGTTTCATGTAAAGTCTTAGTAAGTCAAAAAATAAGTTATCTGAATTTATTAGTGTTGTATTTGTGGGTGTATTTTAGCAAGTTTGACAGTTTCCTTCTCTGATTTGAATATGTTGGTAAACCACTTCAAATATTAATCTTGGTAAAATACCTAGATCCAGTAAGCACATTCATCATATCATCAAGGTGAGGTATTGGGAACCTATACTCTATTGTAATTTTATTGATTGCTCTGCTATCCATCAACATTCTTCATGTTTCATCCTTCTTTGGTGTTAATAAATCCAGAGTTTCACATGGACTCGTGATCTCCCTTACGACCCCCTTTCTCATGAGATTTGTCACTTGCCTATTTAACTCTACATGAAATTTCAGGCTCATACTATAAGACGCTTGATTTGGGAATGAAGAATCTAGTATAAAATCAATATTGTGTTGAATATATATTTTGGATGGTAATCCGTATGGTAGCTCATTAGGAATAACATAAGAAAATTCTTCTATTAATTATGTTATTTCTACTAGTATTTGTGCACTTGCAGGTTCATCCTTATTTGTGACTAGTGCACAAGAAAAAATGGTTGCCTTTGCCTCCTTCACAAATTCCTTTATAGATAGAATATTTTTAGCCTTCCCCTAATCCGTCAAAGGTGGAAAAATTATTTTTGTGCCATCCTTCCAGAAAGTATAAGTATTTTTTCCCCCTTCATGAATAACTTTTCTATCAAATTATCATGGTCTTCCTAACAGCATATGACATGCATCCATAGGAATAACATCACACCAAATATCATCCTTGTAACTGTCCCAATAGAAAAACTTATTAAACATCTCTTATCATAATAACTTCATTACCCTTCTTAAACCATGCAATACGGTAAGGGTTAGGATTCTTCTCACAATGCAGACCCAATTTTGTGACCATATCATTTTAAACCATATTTTCACAACTACCACCATCAATAATAACATTACAAACCTTTCCTCCTGAAGTGCATCTTGTTCTGAAAATATTTGTACGTAGCCATGTATCCCCCTTGATATGATTTCTTGGATCAATCATCATCCTCTTGATCATCAAATTTTCTCCAACATCTGGTGGAATTTCTAGTTCATGTTCATCTTCTATTTGTTCAGTTTCAAAAATATTTACACTTGGATCATCTCCTTGCCTCTTGTCATGTGTATAAGAATGTGAGCATTCAAAATCCTGATGCCCATATTCACCACATTTGTAACAAACAAATGGTTTTCTTGGAGCCTCCCATCCTCTATCGCCAGCATATCCTCTACCCCTAGAAAATCCTCTACCTCTTTGTTGATTCTAGAAATCTTGTCTCGTATCTTCTTGATTTTCCAATCTGCGAGGTGATTCTCCCATACCTTGGCTGAAACCAGCTCATCCACGAAAGGAAGATGAGGCCCCCCTATTCATTCTAGGTGATCTCCTAAAACTTTAATGATTTTGTTTTTCCTCGTCCTTTAAGGATAATTGATAGGCATCCTCCATGCTCTTAATCCTATGCATACTTATCTCATCTTGAATAGAAAATTTTAATCTATATACATACCTTTAAGCCATTTGTTCCTCAGTTTCTTCATTCTCTACATGAATGGACAACTTGTGGAACTCATCTGTTTAATCAAGCACTGTTTGTAAGTTCTATCTAAGATTCTGAAACCTCCTATAAAGGGTTTGTGTATAATCCACAAGGAGAAATTTATCATTCATCTTCTTCTCCATCTAACTCAATTCCCTAATTTATTTATTTCCCCTTTCTTGACTACTCTTTCTGTAGGTGATCCCACCATAACGTAGCATGACCTTTCAATTTTGTGCTTGCAAATTTTACCTTCTTTTCTTCTGACATAGCCTTCCACTCAAAAAATGTCCCCATGCTATTCAACCATTCTATCATCTCCTCTGGTGTTAGACTACCACCATACTCTGAAACATCAACTCTTATCCCATCATTATTTCCTTCTAAAGCTCGAAGTATCCTTTCTTCAAAAGCTAATGGTGGTGCTTGCATTTCCTCCTGTTCACAAACTTCTTCTTCATATGTGTCATATCCATCTTGATTTCCTCTTTGGGTTATCATTGCAGCAAGCATAAAAACTTCCCTATGCAAATCTTGCATATTTCTATTCATTTGGGAAATACCGCCTCCTCTTCCTCCACCTCTTCCTCTTTCTGCCATTTTTTTAAAGACTCAAACCTATTCTGATACATGATAATGTAGCCAAATTCTAAAAACACTTGATATACTGCAAATAATATGAACTCCAAAAGAAAATAGATCTCCTTCTTCGTTATCGAATAATGAATTACAATTTTTCCTGAATGGGAAAACAACTCCCAACTTGAGTTGCCAAGAAAACTCTAACTAACTTTGACTAAATCTACTCTAGGTGGTGGAAATAACTATTTTTAGTAGTTTACTAGAACCTGCTATTCTTAGTAAGTTCGAATGCTTATTCATACGGGCACAGAAACTTCCACGCATTTTCTACATTCCTAAATTAGAGGAATTTACAAATTTCTAACTCATAATGCAACTAATAGACTAAAATTAAATAATGCCCAAAAATAGGAAAAAAGCAAACTACAACTTAAATCCTAATTTTTGTCCTCAAGATGGCGGATTTAGGGCTTGAAACTATGACAAAACATGATCCAACCAGTAGGGAGCATTGATAGGTGTGTTTGTCTCATCAAAACATGTGGTTTCCAAAAAAATAGACTCAAACGGACACCTGGAGCTCAAGTTATGACCTTGTTAAGTTCTTACTAATTTCGGCACATCAATAATAAAAAAATCCTTAAATTTAAGTGTCATTGGAGGGCGCATTTCAAAGATAGGCCATCTATAAACTTATATACAATTATGTAAATCAACACAAACTTAAACTTAATAATCATTCCTCCAAACACACTCACTATAATCAAAATACCAATTCAAATTATATCAAATCACAAGTAATGCTCAGTTAAATCAATCACACGTGGATGCCAATGTAGAATTTTCAAACCAATTGTCTAAGGGATAAGGGCCAAAAGTCGCTAGTTCCTAAGAGTGATTTCATAGTTTTTTCTTGTCACATGTAGTTGCAAGAGGTCTTAGGTCACAAGCTACATGCCAATACATCCTCATTCACATAATTTTTGAATGGAAAAATGTTTAAGTTGATAACCATTCAAACATCAATTTAAGGGAATTAAATGTAGTGTGACAGATATATAAGTGCACTAGAACATTTTGAGAGGAAATCATTCATATAATGCCATTGTTTTACACAAGTGATATTGGAGATATAAAAAAACAATATTCTAATTCTAAATCATATGCATAGCAAATGCTAAAATCAATCATTTAGATTCACCCTATTCTCTAATAGTTGTTGCACTATACACATTGAATGACATAAGGAGTTAGAATATTCACATATGCACATTTGTTTTTTGACTTACATAAAATGATGCTTATGGTTTTTTCCAAAACATGACTAACCTGACATTAAAGAAAGGATAAGAAAAACTCCCATAAATATCCTTAATTTTTGTTGAATTTTTCGAGGAGTTAATGATAATGTAAGGTTTTAAAGAAAATCATATTTCTAATAATTTATGAAAAAATAAAGAAAATAAGGTTTTTATATATTTAAAATGGAATAAGAAACATATGCATAGTTAAATTCATATTTGAACAAACATTTATTTAAATATAAATTTTTCTAATTTTGCATCTTTTTATTTCTTAATTATTCTAAATCATTCCGAGTGTTCCCTATATACAACATTAGACACTAGTGTCCCTTATTTCCTATAATCCCATTTGATTCATTTCTTATTTAGATAAGACTTAATATGAATATTGAGTGTGGACTTTTTTTATGTAACCTTATTGTTTTGTATTTGTTTATATTTAATTGCAAATAGATTTTTGGTGGAATGTTGCCCCTTATTTTCTATAATCTCATTTAATCCATTTCTTATTTAGATAAAACTTGATTTGAATATTGAGTGTGGATTTTTTTTAATTTAAAATCATTTGATTCATTTATTTGTATTTTTTTTAGATTTAATTGCATATAGATTGTTGTTAGTGGAATGTGTTTGTTAGTGCAAATTACTTTATAGAATTCAATATGACATATAAATATTGTTGAAAACTATATTTGCAAGAGGTCTTAGGTTGCTCTACATGCCAATACATCCTAAATCACATAATTTGTGAATGGAAAAATGTTTAAGTCAATAACCATTCAAACATCAATTTAAGGGAAAATTGAATGCAGTGTGACAAATATCTAAATGCATTAGAACATTTTGAGAGCAAATCAAACATACAATGTCATTGTTCTACACAAGTGATATTGAAGATATAAAAAAACTATATTCTAATTCTAAAGCATACGCATAGTAAAAGCTAAAATCAATCATTTAGATTCACCCTATCCTCTAATAGTTGTTGGACTAGGCACATTGAAAGAAATGAGGAGTTGAAATATTCACATACATTTGAATTCTGACTTGTGTTGAATGTTGCTTATGATTTTTTTTTATCAAAACATGAATAGCCTGACATTAATGAAAGGATAAAATAAACTCCCATAAACATCCTCAATTTTTATTAAATTTTCCAAGGAGTAAGGATAAATTAAGGTTTTAAAGGAAATCATGTTTCTAATAATTTATGAAAAAAAATAGAGAAAATAAATTCTTTTACATATTGAAAATGGAATAAAACATATATGCATAGTTAAATTCATCTATGAACAAACACTTATTTAAATATAAGGTTTTATATATGTACATAGTTTTACTTGTTAATTATTCTAAATCAATCTGATTCTGAGTGTTCTCTATAGCTAATATTAGACACTTGTGTCCCTTATTTCCTATAATCCCATTTAATTCAATTCTTATTTAAATAAAACTTAATTGGAATATTAAGTGTGTATTTTTTTAATGTAAAATCATTTGATTCTTTGCTTTGTATTTGTTTTTTATTTAAATGCATATAGATTGTTGGTGGAATATAACCCTTTATTTCCGATAAGGTCATTTAATTCATTTCTTATTTAGATATAAATACCTGATTAGAATATTTTTTTTATTAAGGGAAAATAGTTTTGAAGGGACTATACCCTGTATACAAAAGGGCTCAAAAGCCAGATACCAGAAGCGGGAGAAACATCCCAGAGAAGGGCAAAACAACCAACCTTAGAGGACCTAATTAGAATATTGAGTGTGGATATTTTAATGTAAAATCATTTGATTCATTTATTTGTATTTGTTTAGATTTAATTGAATATAGATTGTTATTAGTTACATGTGTTTGTTAGTGCAAAGTTCCTTATAGAATTTTATTTGACATATAAATATTGTGGAAAATTATATTTATAGGAGCTAAATTAAAATAGAGGTAAAAGATCACCATCACATAAATAAGAATTAAATCCCAAAAACTTGGATGTTAAACAAGAAGATAGAAATATATTTAAGAATACATGGGTAGTCGAAATGGGGGAGTATTTCATCCTTGAATGTCTAAACTACACACTTCATAATCAAGTATGAGGAAACTTTAAGAATTGGTTTCATGATGGAATTATTGGATTGGAGGAAATGTTAATTCAACTTAGTAAAAGGAGGAGTAGCCTTCTAAAAGATACCACTAACCTTCCAAGTCTTTAAACAATTGGAATTTTTAGTAATCCCATAGAAAATTCATCTTATGGATATAATTACAAACATTTCATTTCATTCTAGAATAAAAAATTTACAAATACCAATTTTTTTAATATCATCTTCATTTACAATAAAATCAATATTTATAATGTCATTCTCATTCACTCTAAAGTCTATTCAACTCCATATTTAAATTAAACTTTCCTAATACATAAAAATAGCATGGGAATGAAGAAACTAAGACTATCAGACCTTTTTGTTTTTTATTTAGGTGGAGGAGAACATTACCCATGCTCTTACTACTGAAAAGTGAATCAAACGCTTCTTTAAAGTTTTCATTGCCAATTTTCACATCTAAAATTGAAAAAATTGAAAATGAGAATTTTGAAGGACATGGGTGTTTATTTCCCGAGGTTAAATTTTGTCTTAAACTGGCGGTTCCAAAATCCTGAAAAGAAGAGAACTCTGAAATTGAAAATCTCTTAAATCCAAAGTAACAGAAACTTTGAAATCCAAAAGCAAGTAACCTCTGAAGTACAAATTTTGAAAGGTCCAAATTCTGAAACCCAAAATTCCAAAATGCCAAAAATCTTGAAATTTTGAAAATCTGGGAATACAGTTTTGAAATTTAGCCCCTGATTTATCTATTGGTGAAATTTGGCCTTTTTTGCTCATGGAAAACCTTTGAAAATTGATTTCGGAACTCTGACCCTATAGTGAAAACCTTGAAATTGAAAATCTACAATGTTTTTAAGTCCAAAATTCTTGAAAATTCCTCAAACGTTTGTGAAATAAATTCTTAGTCCCACCATGCGTGCGAAAACTATTATGGAAAAATCACAACACCCCTTAATGCTTGTAATTTGAATGATTGGCTAGTCAATGTGATTTTTCAAATATGGAACTATCCCAAAGTGTGGGATTTTGTAAAATGGGGATATCTCTTTGGAAAAGGACAGCTTCCTCTCCTAACTTAGTGCAACCTACTCCAAAGGGCAGAGGATGGAAAATATAACCCTAATCTAAGGTTTTCCAAGGGGACAGGGATAGAAAAAATGCATGAAAATTAAAACCTACTCTAAGGGAAGGTGATCCACCAAGAAGGAGTGTTGGAAAACCTACACAATAAACACAACACTACCAAAACCTTGCAATGAAAATATAACAATGCGCAATAACTTACATGCAATGAAAGACCATAACAGATGTAATAAACACAATGAGGGTTGAAAAATCCGTATATTTAATTTTTATTACTCAAAAAAGTTGATACGATAAAATGCATTTAGGGAAAAAGGCACAAATTCTTGCATTACAATGTTCATCATAGGGAGGTTATTGAGCTCCACGATATCTCTTACAGACAAGATAGGAGGGGCATCATACAAAATGTCCAACCTTTTTTCAACGATGCCCTTCTGTTAATCCAGAAAAAATATATAAGCAAGTCCAATTTAACATGATCAGTTAGTAAGTAATTATTGGGTTTCTAAGGGTAGCCAGGTACACCATGGTACTACTTGACATCATCCCTTGCTTATTATTGCCCATGGTCTCAGGTACTTAGATCTCCATGCTTTGAAAAATTACAAGAGGCCATATTCCATTAATACACTTCTTATCTACCATCCTACTATTCAATGTTCCCTAATTTCAAGAGGTCCATAACCTTAAAAACTTTGCATTTTTGGTCAGTACCATGATGTAGGTCTCTTTCTCCCTTTTCCAATGACTACATTTTTGTGAGAAACTGATTTCAAACTGAGTCTCAAGTTACTGCCCATTTGCAATACAAGAGGGTGCGTAAAATTTTAGTATATCAAGGTTTCTACATCCCTTAGTAATTTATTATTACGGCGAGCTGATTACCTAGCTCGCCAAGTTGCTCGGATGAGCCCTGTGTTCCTATCTATCCTCATTGCTAAACCACTATGGAATTTTTTCATTCCATCAGCTAATTGGCTCGACTATCAATCATCCATCGAGTCACTTCATTTGCACACCTAACGTATAAGATTTGCTTGACACGTTTTAGGGTCTCCGAGTAACACCTATCTCACTCTGTGTGCATTATTATCTTGAATCTGAAAAGAAATCACTTTCCATGCTGGTGATCCCCAAAGTTCACGTTGCTCCACGTTTCACCAAGCTCATTCCCCGTGGTCATTACTAGATGGCCACCTAAAATATTGACTCCTTGATTATCCTTCTCATCTAACTCCTAACATCTTCGGACATTGCTTCCATTGGAGTTTCATACTATCTTACTTCGGAGATTGAGCACTGTTCCTATGTGTGCAACTATAATTTTGCCTCCGAAATAATCTTGAAGATTGGGTCCAAGTGGTGTCAACTTCATTTCTTTCTCAATCCTCCATGTCAAGCTACACCTTCTGTACTCATCGATCCACTCTCGTAGCATGACCTAAGTCACCATATTGCCTCATTTTAATCTTGGCATTGGCCAACTTCAGCAAACATTCTCCCTACCTCAAACCTATGAGTTCACACATGTCAAAACTGCTGGACACATCCATCATCGCTCGTTGGCCAAGACTTGCATTCACCCATCTAGTCGTACCAAAACCTCTATCAATTCGCATGTATTCATACCGAGTTGGCTCATCCTAAAATGATTGACTTTCACCACCTCATTTGAACCATGTCACGAAGGTCCGAGGAATTAAGAAAAACTTCGTCAAAGTTTCCGTCCTTCAAGTTGATTTTTTTCTCATGAGCTTTATGCATCGCACGTAATTTGGCCCCCCGGATCATTCTCACATCTGAGGTCCAGCTAATCGAGTCCAACTTGGCTACCTGGAGTTTGCTTGTCATCTTTACTCGAGAACTTGATGTTATTCTTGATAACATTGGTGTAAGGATTCGTTTGAGAACTTGTTATTCATGACAATTCCACCATGGTGGGGTTTAATTTTGTCTGGATCTGCAATTTTTCACGATGACACTGAGCTCTTCCTCAGCCTGTTTTCATTTACATACTGAACTATGAATGTTGATTTAACCATGATGTGGCCCGATGGAATCAGCGTCTACCAAAATTAATCCTTGTGCAGCTTCCACTTGATAGGAAATTAAGAGTAGCAGAACAACTTCCTACGCTAATCTTTGAGGAGAGATATTATGACAAAACTTTCAACATAGTAAAACAGTTACAGAAATATCAACAACATATTCATAACAAGAACACAAATACCAGATATACGTGGGGAAAATCCTTTCGGATAAAAAGCCACACACTCCAAAAGCCCACTCAATGTATTTTAAATCTAATAACAAGATTACATACACTTGCAGAGAAAGTTTCTTACAGGAGTATCACCAGAAACAATTCTAGGAGGATTCCAACTTTACAGTACTTGCAAATCTCACCGCACCAATTGCTTCTCCAAGCCTTCAATTTATAGACCTCCGTTTATACAGGAAAACATCTATGGTTTACAAAACCATGTGCCAAACCTCTCATGAGGTGGACAACATTAAAGAGAAAGATTTTGGTCTAAAATTAGGCTCTCACATCCACAATATTCTCCCCTATTTTTGACCCTTATAGATGTCATAATATCTATAAAAATAGCCCTTCCATGATATACTATCATATGGGAATATTTTGACAACTACTATTTCTATTTTTAGAGCACTGACAATGCGAAACATCTGTAAGAAAATCTTGACTGAATAAACCAAACAAGGTTGAGACACCTTATTTCCAACAATCTCCCACTTGTCGAATATCTTGTAAGGGTCAAGGGAAAGATACCATCATAGATCAACTGTGAGGGGCTGAGAGTCCCATAGACTCGAAACACCACCTAAATTTTGTCATGCTCACGGGCTTAGTTAATGCATCTGCAACATTCACAATTGTCTCTACCTTTTCTAGCTTCACCATGCCATCCTTGAGCATATCTCTCATGAAGTGATATTAAACATCAATGTGTTTGGTCCTGGCATGAAATGTCAGGTTCTTCACAAGGTATATTGCGCTATGACTGTCAGAATACATTATAACTATTCCCTGTTTCAATCCAATATCTGAACACAAACGCTTTAACCAAATGGATTCTTTATAGGTATGAGTAATTGCCATGTACTCTTCCTCAGTAGTGGACAAAGTGACCACAACATGTCGCTTGCTCATCCAACTAATTTCACCACCATTAAGAGTAAACAAATATGCACTAGTGGATCTTCTACTATCAACATCACCGGCCCAATCTGAATCCACAAAACCATGAATACCTAGGGAAGGTTGATCTTCTCTTCCATGAAAACATATATAGTACTCTGATGTACCCCAAAAATATCTGAGACCCTCTTAACTACATCCCAATGCACTCTTCCAGGATTAGACACAAAACAAGAAAGAACTCCCACTGCTAGGGCAATGTCTGGTCTTGTACAGACCATAACATACATTAAGCTTCCAACTGCACTCCGGTAAGGCACTCTGCTCATTTCTTCCATCTCCGATGGGGATGAAGGAAATTGTGAAATGGAGAGCTTCATTCCCAAAGTAACAAGAACACAAAGTGGTTTACAATCTTGCATGTTGAACCTTTACAAAATAGAACAAACATACTTACTCTGGTCAAGTCATAGCTTTCTGTTCTCACGATCTCTTCTAATCTCCATCCCAAGTATGTGTTGTTCTGCACCAAGATCTTTCATTTCAAATTTCGCAGAGAGATGAGATTTCAATTATGTAATCAAACCTTTTTCTTTCCCAATAAACAACATGTCATCAACATATAAAGTAATCACCAGGAAACAATCACCATCAGATTTAAAATATACACAGTGATCAGATTTAGACCGTACAAACCCCAAACTCAACACATATGAATCAAACTTCTGGTACCACATCCTAGGACTTTATTTAAGGCCATATAGGGATTTATTTAACTTACAAACCATCTTTCTTTTACCTTTATCCATGTAGTGTTGTGGTTGTGTCATATAGATTTCTTCCTCGAAATCACCTTGAAGGAAAACAATTTTTACATCCATTTTTCAACCTCTAGGTCATAAGCTGCTGAAATAGATAATAAAAACTGAATGGATGTCATTTTAGCAATAAGAGAGAATATCTCACCATAATCAATACCCTTAACTTGACAGTAACCCTTTGCAACAAATCGTGCCTTATACTTTTCAAAATTTCCATCTGAACCAATCTTTTTCTTAAATACCCATTTACATCCAACAGGTTTCTGACCTTCAAGCAATGGTACAAGGTACCATGTATCATTATTTTAAAGGGCTTCCATCTCTTCATCCATGGCTATTTTCCAGGACTTTGCATCATTCATATCCAAATCCTCTTGTACAGATCTCAGTTCATCAATGTTAGTACTCAAAGCAAATATACACTTTCAATCATCAGGAGAATACCCATACCTTTCAGGGGGTTGTTTTTGCCTTGTAGACTTTCAAACAAGCTGAGGTGGAGATTCTTCCACTTCTTCCTCCTCTTCTTCCTCTTCTGAAGATTCAGAGCTTGGTGAGCTCTCCTCAACTTCTTTTCTATTTTGGGGTATCGATTCAACTTTCTCAGGTGTAGATGGAAGTTAAACCACATCCTTTTTTTGTTCATTTTCTTTATGTTGTTCTGGCTGAAAATTAACAAGGAAAGATTTAATCTCTCTAAAAATAACACTTCTAGACTATATTACCTTTTGTGCAACAGGATTCCAAAGCTTGTATCCTTTAACACCATAGCCATATCTGATGAAGATACATTTGACAACCTTAGAATACAACTTTGTTCTCTTCTCCTTAGGCACATGTGCATATGCCTCACATCCAAAAACTCTAAGATGTCTAATTGAAGGATTTTTCCCCAACCATGCCTCCATTGGCATTTTATCAACAAGCACTTATGTAGGAGATGTATTTATCAAATAGCAAGCAGTGGTAACAACTTCAGCCCACAACCTCTTTCCTAGACCAGCTCCAATCAGCATGCTCCTATCCTTCTCCATTATGCTCTGGAGAATACAAAGTTGTCTTTTGTATTTTAGTCCCGCAATCTATACAAAATCTATCAAAGTCTGCAGAACAATACTCACCGCCATTATCATACCTCAAACACTTAATTTTCTTCCCAGTTTGAGTTTCAACCATAGCCTTAAATTCCTTGAAATGACTAAAAACTTCAGATTTACTCTTTAAAAAATATACCCACGTTCTCCTACTAAAATCATCAATGAAAGTAACATAATAAATTGATCTAGCAATAGAAGCAACCTTAACAGGACCAAATACATCTGAATGGATTAGATCTAAGATACATGAAGACTTATGAGTAGATGAGTAAAACTGAACATAGTTCTGTTTGCAATAAATATAATTCTCACAGAAATCAAACTCTAGATTACAATCATTCAACCCCTTAATGAGGTTCTTATTTTCTAGGGATTTTAAACCCTTCTTTCCAATGTGGCCAAGCCTTTTGTGCCATAACATGTTCTTCTCTGTAGGTAATTTTGATTCGGTAGATAGAGCACCCTTGGGTACCCAGACGCCACGACCATCCGTAGAGGAGGAAACCCTCTCCTTTTTCAGTGAATTAGTTACTGGCTTAGTTTTATCCAAAGTGCTATTGCACTCAACCATGCATGTATCAAGTTGGTACAATGTACCCAATCTACTTCCTCTTGCTATCACCATAGCACCCTTCACCATTTTCACACCTGCTTCAGAAAACTGTACATGCACACCTGCATCTATTAGATTACTAACAGATAATAAATTTCTTTCAAGTCATGTTATATGTAAGACAAAATCAAATCTTCTAATTATACCATTAGAAACTTTCACCTGAATACTACCACGATCAACAATTTCAAGGAAATAATTATCACCCAAATACACCTTACCACCATCATAGTTTTCATACTTACTAAACCATTTTTTGTTAGGGTTCATGGGGAAAGATGCACCCGAGTCTATCAACCATGCATTAACACCTGCACGAGTGGCCAAAACTGCAATAAAGGCATCTCCATCTTCCTTTTTAGACTCAGAATCAGAATCATGCTTCTTCTTCATCTTTTTCTTTTCTTCCTTGCATTCCCTTCCGAAGTGTCCAGATTTTCCACAGTTCCAGCATATCGCTTTGGACTTACCAGGAGATTTTGATCTCCCCTTATTATTGGAATGGCCACGCTTATTCTCATCTTTGCCTTTTTCTTTTTTTCTTCCTCAAACACTCAAATCCTCTTTGGTGTTCAGAGAGACCTTTCTTCTCATCTCTTCAAAGAGACCTTCCTTCTCATCTCTTCAGAGAGTAGAAACCAAACACATCCTCCATCTTCAGAGTGACTAAAGTTCTCCTAATGGCCATGATTAGGCTATCCCATGAGTCTGTCAATGAAACCAACATAGTTTATCACCTTTCTTCTTCATCCATCTTAACTCCAACTGAGCTCAACTGAGTCACCAACGTATTGAATGTTTCTAGATGCTCATATATTTGTACGCCTTCTTCCATTCTCAAGGAATACAACTTCTTCCTCAAGAAAATATTATTTACTAGAGACTTAGCTTGGTATATCTCACCGATCTTTTTCCAAAGATTCTTTGAAGTGGATTCTTCATGGACATTTATCAAGATGGAATCTGCAAGACATAGTCTAATAAGACCTTTAGCTTTTATATCCATTACATCATATGTTGCAGCCAAAATAGGATTTTTAGGCCTATGGACCTTCTCATCCACTGCATCTCATAGATCTCGATCAACCAACAGATATTCCATCTTCAGAGTGACTAAAGTTCTCCCAATGGCCATGATTAAGTTGTCCCATGAGTCTTTCAATGAAACCAACATAGTTTGGCACCTTTCTTCTTCATCCATCTTAACTCCAACCAAGCTCAACTGAGTCACCAACGTATTGAATGTTTCCAGATGCTCAGATATTTGTCCACCTTCTTCCATTCTCAAGGAATACAACTTCTTCCTCAAGAAAATCTTATTTACTAGAGACTTAGCTTGGTATATCTCACCCATATTTTTCCAAAGATTCTCTGAAGTGGATTCTTCATGGACATTTATCAAGATCGAATATGCAAGACATAGTCTAATAAGAACTTTATCTTTTCTATCCATTACATCATATGTTGCAGCCAAAACAGGATCTGTAGGCCTATGAACCTTCTCATCCACCGCATCTCATAGATCTCGATCAAACAATAGATCTTCCATCTTCAGAGTGACTAAAGTGCTCCCAATGGCCATGATTAAGTTGTCCCATGAGTCTGTCAATGAAACCAACATAGTTTGGCACCTTTCTTCTTCATCCATTCCCTTCGACACCATTTTTGTTTTGTTGTTTTCGAGACTGGTTACTTCACTTATGGATTTATTATGGCTTCTTGATTTAGCATGCTAGTAGATATCATAGACACTGGACTGTTATTGATTTGATCTTTATATGATGCATATGGTCTACTGGTGGACATTTGATGATGATATTTGTATACTTTTGACATGGTTATTTATCTTTAATTATGACATGTGATATATTTAATCATATTGGGTAGAACTTGATAATTGGATTAATGTGATGATCGTTTTGACATAAATGAAATGTGGAATAGAAATGTGCTAGAAAGTGTAAGTGATATCGTACTTGCATAGATGATAGTAAATCATGTGTCGTTTATTTTAGATTATATTGTATATTTGGCATGAATGTTTTAATGCGGCCAACAGGCCGAAGGAGGTATTCTCTGTTCTGCAGGTATATTATATTCACAACAATATTGGGGAGTGGAGACCAACCACATCGGAATTCGAGAAGAATCTAGCTAAGGTCACCATGGCAACAAGTAATTGTGTGTGTGTTAGAATTATTTGGTTAGGGGAAAATTGTGACCTAGGGGTCATGTGTTGTTTTGTTTTAAATTTCCCCTTTCTATTATGTTAGTATGTGTTTCTCTTAGTAAGTGAAATTTTACTTGTGTTATTATTCATATTCTTTGGATTGGTGTTTACCCCTTTATTAGTCATGGGTTGTAGTGTCTTAATTAAGCTAATTTGAATTTGTCCTAAACTAATTAAAGGATATGACCAAAGAGAGTTCATTTATTAGGCTTGATTTACTTTGGATTTTGTGTGGATTGATGTGTGTTTGAGTTTTGAGTGTAGCACACTCTACCCCACATGGGAAACTCGAATTTGGCCTTAGAGGCCAAATTTGAAAGCTTGTGGGACAAGTCAAACTTGTCCCACACCTCTTAAAACCCCATGCCAACCCTACCTATGGGTTGGAAGGCCAAATTTAGGGTCTTTTAGGTGTTTTGGGGGGATAAAAAGGGTAAAATATTAATTGCACTTTCTTTCAAAATTTAATTTTGTCCTTTGGGGGAGTGGGCTTAGATGGAGTGTGTAAGGTGCTTGCCTTTCTTTCAACCACTTATTAATGGTGCATTGGAATATGAGGTTGACCAAGTGATGTGGAGTGGAGGGAAAAGGAGGTGGCATCCTACTTGGAGCCACATCATCCCTCCCTCTCTTTTCTCTATTTATTGGATCCTCTTGTTTGTTTTGGGGGTTGGAGGTTTCATTTTTAGTCTCTTGTATTTTGGAGAGGAGAGGATTTTTGAAGGAGTTTGTGGATTTTTGGAGCTTGTTGATACTTGTGGAAATTTTGTTGGAGCTTGTGGATGCTTGCTTGACCTTTGGAGGGAATTGAGACTTCATACTTGGAACAAGCTCTACCATGGAAAGGTAGGAGCTTCACCTTTGTTTGTATTATGTTTCTTTTTTGTTATATGAATGTATATATATGTTGTGTTGAATGTTGTTGTTTGAAATGCTTGTTGGGAATGGGTAGAATGCCTAAGTTGGGAGTGGGAGGAGACTATGGGGAGTTTATTTGAGGGAGGCATAAGAGATCATTTTCTTGAGGAGGGAGTTTGGGTTGGGTGCCCACCTAGTATGAGAAATGCTTGCATTTTCTTCTTGTTCTTACTTTGGGGGAGCCATAAGAGTTGAGGGAGGCATAAGAGTGGATGGAGGGATAAGGGGTACTTGAGGGAGGCATAAGAGTTGTTAGGGGTAATGTGTTTTGCATTGGAGGCTTTTAGGTGGCACCCATTCCCATTGGGAGGCATAAGTGGCCTCCCCATAGGTCTTACTCTTATGGCTTTCTTGATAAGCCTTGTGACTTGGTTGTTTTGATGGTTTCCCTCTTGTTGAGTTGTTGATTTTTTTGTTTTGAAGGATTATGGAATGAATGTGAAATTTTATGTTAAGTTATGTGGAAGCTAGTAGTTGCCATGAGTTGGATTTTCTCCCATTGTAATGTGGTTGGGGCTCGGGGGCCAATGGAGAGGATGGCTTCTCTTCTCCATTGGGTATCTTGGTTGGGAGGAGAGCGTTGCCTCTCCCCTTATTTTGTTGTGAATCAAGCAAACTATTGGAGGAGCTACCTTGTTGATGTTTGTAGCATTGGAGCCTTGTTGATGACAATGTGAAACTACCTTGTATTTTTACCCACCTAGAGTGGAAGAAAGTGTAATATTGCTTTGTATTTTAGCTTCCATTATTGTAAATTGTTCCCACATTAAGTGGAAAATGTTGTAACAAGATGTTGAAGGAAAGTTGTATTGATCTTCATTAGTAAGGTTGTAATGTGGATGGAATTGAAAGTTGAAGGAAAGACAATTTATTTATTCTCCTTTAACTTGGCTTGGAACCTCATATGAGTGTGTTGATCTTGTTGAAATGTTAGTAGTTCTTACTCTAAAACTTAATGGAAATATTGTTGAAACCCTCTTGAGGAATGTTGGGAAATTTACTTTAAAAAAATATATATATTAAATTTCATTTTGTTACTTAAAAGAGATGTATTGAAAAGTGGGAATATTAGTGCATTATCTCTTCTTGTATTGTTGATGGAAAGACTTAAGTTTTAAATAGTTTTCAATATGCCAATGAAGTAATTTAAGTCCTAGCTCTATTATGTTTTTCCTCATTTAAGAATTTATTGTAAATCTATTTGCAAATTGTAAAGGGAAATGAAATCAAATCTACTTGAAATCCCGTACAATGCCTATTAAATTGTGTAGAAAGGAATTTTAATGCAAAAGCTCTAAACTTATCAAGTTCATTACCCATATGTCCTTAATGCTTAAGAAGGAAACTAATATTTTAAATATTACTCATATTAAAGTAATATTAAAATTAATGGATTTACTATTATTAAATTATATTAATACCAATATACTATTAATATTTCTTTTATATTAACAAAAGTATGCTAATATAAAATAGCCAAGAAATAATATTAATTATATATATAAAAGAACCTACGTATGTTGTAATAAGACTGTAATAAAACTCACAAGGCACCTACATATAAAATCATACATACATAGGTATAAAACTTTGAATATATCTATGTAAAATCATATGGTAATTGCAAAGCAAACTGTGCTCCATGAATATTATGTTATGAAACAGATCCACCTCTATGAGATTCTCTTCCACGAGCTACACCGTAAAAAGGTAAGATCTCAATAGAAGATCTTTGTAATAAATTTCATCAGGTCTCCTCGTAACACTCTCACTGTCCCTTAATCGATTTTGATAAAATATCTTGAAGGCGAATCCCGAATTTGAGGATGCATTCGATACTGAACAGATAACAACATGTTGGACAACCTGCTTGTTTTAAGCGCTCAAAAAGGCTTCTTTCCTGCTGCGACTGCCTGCTGCCTGGCCATTTTGCTGTTGCTGTGGATCCCTGCGGAACTCAGCACTGGATAGCCCCTGACTCAAGATCTACACCACCTCACGCAGCACCCAATGAAAATGGAGGTAACATGCCTGCTCCACTCACCTGTAGCTTCATCTATAACCTCCATGACAGCTCGTGCGGCCAGGGCCGAGTGGAATGAGGTAACACGCCTGCCTCACTAGCCTGTAGCTTCATCTAGAACCAACACTTCATTCCACGCAGCACAGGGCAGAGTATTAATGGCAGGACGACCTCAAAGGGCTCAAGATTTGCAAAATGCAAGGGGGGGCGCATAAGATCTGCGGATCTAAAAGTCAATAAATGCAGATATGCGGCCAGTAAAGAGTAGCCCAACACACAAGGGAAGGGGATGGAGTTTTAATGATATGGCAGGAGCCACCCACCCCCAACCATAAATTCAAACATAGATTAGAATAGTATACCACTGATAAAAACTCCTGACATCTTTGCTAAATTCCAAATATGAATAATTCACATTAAAGAAAGTAAACTTGAATGTTTACAATATTAAAAATATTTTCACATTTTTAGTACACTTAACATGATTTATAGACGATAAAATATTAAAACCTATGCATGTGCATATAATGAGTGGCATATATATCTCATTTTGAGATTATAAATATATATACAGTATTTATGTATTCAAAATAAAGATTAAATATAATACCTCAAATGTAAAATATAAAACTATTGATGCCTGTCAAGTGCAGGTACAAATACATTATCTTGAAAGAATTTATTTTGCAAACAGGCCATCATATAAGAATATAGAACAATTGTAATATGATGAATCATAAGATATGACACTATAAAGACGTTTAACAAACTTTTCTCTAATGAATGCATGACATGAATCATGGAAATGAAGTAAAACAATTTTTTTAAAATTACGCAATAAAGATACTGGAGGCATGGAAACTCTTTGATAATCTTAACATATACAAAAAAAAAAAACGGGGTTGTAGTTTCAGTTATGTGTTTAGTGGAAGCAAGTTCCTAGAGCGTCGTCGATATTCATCTTCCACATTTCAAAGTTTAACTCAAACGAGGGTGTTGGAATAAATTAAGGAAATTTAGGATTTTTTTGGTGATCTATTAGAGGTGATAAGGCTAAGTGCAATTCATGTAATATCGTCATACGGGTTCCTTTTGGATGGTTCGCTTAAATTGTAAAGATATAGGTTTAAGGGTAATTAAATTAATTGATCTGTAATTTTAAATATTGGGAAGACAGTGGCATTAGATTTACTTTAATTTTTTGATTTACTAAATACGGGTTATTCCTTTTATCTTGCTTTTGACTATTGTACATAGCATGGTAAGATGATCTTATGTTGACTATTTCTTTGGAATGGGAAAATAGTGGTTGGTATGTGATGTTGAAGTTCTAACTTTAAATCTATTAGATCATTTGGCTTATTTAAGGAAATGTTGATTGATGTTTGATTATTGGGGTTTCAATCATATATTACTTATGATTACATGATTTTCATCCCAATGCACTCATCACTTTGTTTCGAACTCATTGGGTCATTGACCCCTATTATAATGATGGTTAGACTTTTGGGGTTTCTAGGAATAATGTTCATAACATCGTTTTATAGCTTCATTCTTTATGTGAAAATACTAAATCTTATAGCATAGTTAAAGAAGTTGTAGAGGTTTAGAGCTTATCAATATTTCATTAAATAGAAGGTTCATTTCCTGATATTGTTAATGGTAGCATACTATTCCTATGTGTAGTCTTTATCATGCTCAGTTCTCGCAAATTGACTCAAACTATAAATGTGCCAATGGCCTTCATGGTTAGAAAATGGAGAGTTTCTTTGGTGTTGCATCAAAGCTCATTTGTTCGTATGTGCTTTATTTTTGTTGAGAGCCTTTAAATTTTTGTTTGTTTGGAAAGTTTGATGGGCCCAATTTATATTATTGGTAATGTTGTCGTATGTGTCTGAAAATGGAACTTGTAAATAATATTGTAAATGATATAACTAGATCACAACTGTGTTTGAGTAATTAATTTTACTATAACAAATTTGAAAGATAACTTAGCTTGGATTTGACCAATATTGTTACCTTTTTATTTTCAAGTCAAATTTCATTAGAATCCTTCACCACCTTCGGGTTTGTATGTCGTGATGGATAAAATGTGTAACCATGTATACATTCACAAATAGGGTAATGACAAACATATCTTTGAGTTAAAATTTTGTGTAATAGCTCCCTCTAGGTCATGGCATAAATGTAAACCCAGGCATAATAAAGTGGGTTAGTAATCCTTATAAAAGTTATTCAGAAAAAAATAAGAATAATGTAGTTGTGATCTACTTGATAACAGTTTAGCCATTAAGTGTTCAAAGAAGAAACTTTCTTTTGTAAAGAAAATTTGTATACCTTACTACCCTAGCTAAACTAATGAACATTATTCTTCCTCTTGGTGAGTTCTTAAACAACCTTAAGGTGAAATCAATATTTAGTTTTTGGAAGGTAATAAGGTGATAATAAGTAGGAGGAGACTGATTAAAAACCATTCAATCTAGCTCACCCTTTGTAAACTTATTTTGTCTACCTATGTCAATCTCCTCTGGAGAAGCCTAAATGAAATCTTAAATCCTTATGGTTATATTATTATCCATTAAAATCCAAACTAATAACTAATGATGCCTTAACAATGAATCTAATTTTATCTCATTGCTCTAGTTCCTTCCAAAGAGCTTTGTAATCTCCTCCTATTTGTTGTTTAAATCATTTGATCCTCTTTTAGAAAGCTTGGACTTAAGCTATTTAGTCAATAGTATAAAAGAAATAAGCTCTCCATTGTGAAAATAATTGTGTGAATCATTACATGAATTTTATAAGAATGCAAGTTAAGAATTAAGAGACGTTTTAGTAAACAAGAAACCTTAACAAGACTTTCCTCATGGGATGGCTCTAAACATAAGTGTGTTTTGTGTTTGTACTAGTATGTGATATTATGTTGAAATGGGAAGAGAATAGTTTCATGTTGAGCATTGTATATTTCCTTATACATTGGTAGTCAATGTTGTGTCAAACCTATCGTCATTTGGTGGTAGCCATTGTAATCTCTTGTTGTTTTGTGTAAATTCCTAGTAAGTCAAAAAAATAAGTTATATGAATTTTTCAGTGTTGTATTTGTGGCTATGTTTTAGCAGGCGTGACAGTTTCCTTCTCTAGTCTGAATCTGATGGTAACCACTTTGAAAATAATTTTGTTGAAACACCTAGATCCAGCAAGCACATCCATCATATCATCAAGGCAAGGTATTGGGAACCTATACTTGATTGTAATTATATTGATTACTCTGTTATCCATAAAAATTCTCCATGTTTTATCATTCTTTGGTGTTAATAAATTCGGGGTTGTACATTGACTTGTGCTCTCCCTTATGGCCCCTTTCTCATGAGATCTGTCACTTTCCTATTCAACTCTTCATGCAAAATTTCAAGATCATCCTATAAGATTCTTGATTTGGGAGTGAAGACCATGGTATCAAATCAATATGGTGTTGAATATCTGTTTTCGGTGGTAATCCATATGGTATCTCATTAGGAATAACATCAAAAAATTATTCTATTAATTATGTTGTTTCTACTGGTATTTGTGCACTTGTAGGTTCATCCTTATTTGTGACTAGTGCATAATAAAAACCGGTTGCCTTTGCCTCCTTCACAAATTACTTTGCAGAAAGCATATTTTCAGCCTTCCCCTCTTCCGTAAGAGGTAGAAAAATTATTTTTGTGCCAACCTTCCAGAAATTATAAGTATTCTTTCCCCTTTCATGAATAACTTTTCTATCAAATTGCCATGGTCTTCCTAATATCATATGACATGCATCCATAGGAATAACATCACATAAAATCTCATCCTTGTAAGTGTTCCCAATAGAAAAACTTATTAAACATCTATTATCATAATAACTTCATTTCCCTTCTTAAACCATGCAATACGGTAAGGGTTAGGATTATTATCACAATGCATACCCAATTTTGCGACCATCTAATTTAAAACCATGTTCTCAAAACTACCACCATCAATAATAACATTAGATACCTTTCCTCCTAAAGTGCATCTTGTTCTAAAAATATTTGTATGCAGTCATGTATCCCCCTTGATATGCTTTCTTGGAGCAATCATCGTACTCTTGATCATTAAATTTTCTCCAACATCTGGTGGAATTTCTAGTTCATGTTCATCTTCTATTTGTTCATTTTCAACAAGATTTACTCTTGGAGAATCTCCTTTCCTCTTGTCATGTGTACAAGAATGTGAGCATTCAAAATCCTGATGCCCATCTTCACCACATTTGTAACAAACAAATGGTCTTCGTGGAGCCTCCCATCCTCTATCGCCAGCATATCCTCTAAACCTAGAAAATCTCCTACCTCTTTATTGATTCTATAAATCTTATATCGTATATTCTTTCTTTTCCAATCCACGAGGTGATTCTCACCTACCTTGGTTGAAACTAGCTTGTCTGTGAAAGGAAGATGAGGAGCCCCTATTCATTCCAGGTGATCTCCTAAAACTTTGATGATTTTTTTTATCCTTGTCCTTTAAGGATAATTGATAGGCATCCTCCATGCTCTTAATCCTATGTTTACTTATCTCACCTTGAATAGAAAATTTTAATCCATTTACATACCTATCAGCCATTTGTTTCTTAGTTTCTTCATGCTCTACATGAATGGATAACTTGTAGAAATCATCTATGTATTATTGCATTGTTTGTAAGTTGTGTCTGAGATTTTGAAACCTCCTATAAAGGGTTTGAGCATAATTCACAAGGAGAAATTTATTTTTCATCTTCTTCTCCATATAACTCAATGTCCTAATTATTTCTTTCCATTTTCTTGACCACTCTTTCTATAGGTGATCCCACCATAACATAGCATGACCTTTCAATTTTGTGCATGCAAATTTTACCTTCTTTTCTTCTGACATAGCCATCCACTCAAAAAATGTCCCCATGCTAGTCAACCAACCTATCATCACCTCTGGTGTTAGACTACCACCATACTCTGAAACATAAACTCTTATCCCATCATTATTTCCTTCTAAAGCTCGAAGAATCCTTTCTTCATAAGCTAATGGCGGCACTTGTATTTCCTCCTCTTCACAAACTTCTTCTTCATATGTGTCATATCCATCTTGATTTCCTCTCTGGGTTATCATTACAACAAGTGCAGCAACTTCCCTATGCAAATCTTGCATATTTCTATTCGTTTGGGAAATACCACCTCTTGTTCCTCTACCTCTTCCTCTTCCTGCCATTTTTTTTAAAGACCCGAACTTGTTTTGATACTAGATAATGTAGACAAATTCTAAAAAAACTTTATATTTTTCAAATAATATGAACTCCAAAAGAAAAAATATCTCCTTCTTCTTTATTGAATAATGAACTACACTTTTTCCTAAATAGGAAAACAACTCCCAACTCGAGTTTCCAAGAAAACTCTTACTAACTTTGACTAAATCTACTCTAGGTGGTGGAAATTACTATTTTAGTAGTTTACTAGAACCTGCTATTCTTAGTAAGTTCGAATGCTTATTCATATGGACACAAAAATTTCCACGCATTTTCTACATTCCTAACTTAGAGGAATTTCCAACTTTCTAACTCATAATGCAACTAATAGACTAAAATTAACTAATGCCCAAAAATAGGAAAAAACCAAACTACAACTTAAATCCTAGTTTTTGTCCTAAAGATGGCAGATTTAGGGCCCGAAACTATGCCAAAACATGATCCAACTAGTAGGGAGCATTAATCGGTGCATTCGTCTCATCGAAACATGTGGTTTAAAAAAAATGGACTCAAACAGACACCCGTAGCTCAAGTTATGACCTTGTCAAGTTCCTACTAATTTTGGCACACCAATAATAACAGAAACCTTAAATTTAAGTGTCATTGGAGGGCGCATTTCAAATACAGGCCATCTAAAACTTATATACAATTATGTAAATCAACACAAACTTAAACATAATGATCATTCCTCCAAACACACTCATTGCAATAAAATCCCAATTCAAATTACATCAAATCACAAGTAATGCTCAGTTGAATCAATCACACATGGATGCCAATGTAGAATTTTCAAACCAATTTTCTAAGGGATAAGGGCCAAAATTTGCTAGTTCCTAAGAGTGATTTCATATTTTTTTCTTGTCACATGTAGTTGCAAGAGGTCTTAGGTCACAAGCTACATACCAATACATCCTCATTCACATAATTTGTGAATGGAAAAAATGTTTGAGTTGATAACCATTCAAACATCAATTTAAGGGAATTAAATGCAGTGTGACAGATATATAAGTGCACTAGAACATTTTGAGAGGAAATCAAACATATAATGCCATTGTTTTACACAAGTGATATTGAAGATATAAAACAACAATATTATAATTCTATATCATATACATAGCAAAGGCTAAAATCAATCATTTAGATTCACCCTTTTCTCTAATAATTGTTGCACTATACACATTGAATGACATAAGGAGTCGGAATATTCACATATGCACATTTGTTTTTCGACTTACATCAAATGATGCTTATGGTTTTTTCCAAAACATGACTAACCTGACATTAATGAAAGGATAACATAAACTCCCATAAATATCGTTAATTTTTGTTGAATTTTTCGAGGAGTTAATGATAAATTAAGGTTTTAAAGGAAATCATATTTCTATTAATTTATGAAAAAATAAAGAAAATAAGGTTTTTATATATTTAAAATGGAATAAGACACATATGCACATATAAATTCATCTTTGAACAAACATTTATTTAAATATAAATTTTTCTAATTTTGCATCTTTTTATTTGTTAATTATTCTAAATCATTCCGAGTGTTCCTTATATACAACATTAGACACTAGTGTCCCTTATTTCCTATAATCCCATTTGATTCTTTTCTTATTTAGATAAGACTTAATATGAATATTGAGTATGGACTTTTTTTATGTAACCTTATTGTTTTGTATTTGTTTATATTTAATTGCATATAGATTTTTGGTGGAATGTTTGCCCCTTATTTTCTATAATCTCATTTAATCCATTTCTTATTTAGATAAAACTTGATTCGAATATTGAGTGTGGATTTTTTTTAATTTAAAATCATTTGATTCATTTATTTGTATTTTTTTTATTTTTATTTATCATTACATATTATTTTTAGTGGATAGTGTTTACTTTTTGCTAATTATCTTTATATATTTTAATATGACATTTAAATCTTTTTAAAACTTTTAATATTCCAAGAGGTCTATCAATGTTCAGATCTACTTTCTGTTTTATTTTTTTTCACATAACTTTTTGAATCGTAAAATGTTTAAGTCATTAACTATTCAAACTTCAATTTAATTTCAATTTTGAATGCGGTGTGACAAATATCTAAATACATTAGAACATTTTGAGAGCATTTTCAAACATACAATGTCATTGACCTTCATAATTGATATTGAAGATATAAGAAAACTATGATTTTTTTTCTAAAGCATATGCATAGTTAAATTTAATTCATTAATGAGTTTAGATTCACCCTATTTTTCTTTAAAAGTATGCTTTGAGTAGTGCACAATCAAAGAAATGAATAAAAATGAACTATATTTAAAATAAAAATCATGTATCCTATTGACATGTATTGAATGTTTGCTTATTTGAATAAGTCATTTAACATGTTCACTACAACATGAATTTAGCCTGACATTTTTAAAAGGATACGAAGTATTACAATTGCTAATATTTAACATACTAACAATTTTTATTAAATTTTCCAAGGAGTAAGGATAATCACTCAGTATTTTAAAGGAAATCATGCTTCTAATAACTGCTGAAACTCTCACATAGACAAAAAAAAGACCATTACAACCAACGCAATCAATGGCTACAACTAAAAAGAAATATGCATAGTAAAATTCATGCAAAAAAAAAAAATTTATTTAAATGATAAGGTTCAACTAACTGTTTTGAACACCATTTCCCTTATCAAGTTAAATTATTCTAAATCAATCTGATTTTAACAAATTCAACTATAGCATGTAATATTACACACTAAAAGTCACTTATTTCCAATGCAATCGACTAATGAATTCAATGCCTTAATCAAATATTTTTTTTCATCAAAATATTAAGTGTGGATGAAGAAAATAACTAAAAACATTTGATATCAAATGTCTTTGTATTGGTGGTTTATTATATTTGACCCTCCAAAATAAACTAATGCTGGAACAATACAAATCATATTCTACAATATCATTTACATGAACTTCTTATTTATAGGATAAACAAATAATAAGGTTGTATAACATAGTTCATCACGTAAATGTAAAATCAGGTGGTGGATACATTTATTTGTCATAAGTTTAGACTCAATTACCATGACAGATTGACATTAGTTACAATGATGACCATTGTTAATGCACAGTTAATCAATAGTACACTTTATTTGACATATAAATAGTGTGGAACTTTATGACTTTCTAGCATGCCACATTACACATCACCAGGTAAAAATGTTCACCATCACAGAAATAAGACTTAGATCCCAACCATTTGTATGTTACAACAACAAAATGAGGAATACATTTGAACTATAAAACAAGAATAGTCAATAATTCGCGTAATTTGTAAATTCAACAATCACATGTACCTTATAAATAACAAAATTCACTAATCAAGTGATGATGTATTTCTTTAAGAATTGGTTTCACTGATGGAACCTAATTCAATTGGACTCAAACATTAAATCATACACAGTAAAAGGAGGAGTAAATTTCTGAAAGATACCACTAAGAGCCCATGTCCAGAGTCTTTAAGACAATCATGAAGATTTCTTAGATTAAAATCCCATAGTATTCATCTTATGGATATAGATTACAAACATTTCATTAAATCATACTTCAAGAGTAATAAAGTTACGAAATATTTCAGGAGCCTATGTAGAGCTTGAGAAATCATGAAAAATATTTACTTAGATTAAAATCAATAGTATTATAATATCATTCTCATTCAAACTTCCACAAGTCTATTGCAACTCAATAACTAAATTAGATGACTTTCCTCTTACACAATAAATACCATGGGAACTCAAGAAATTTAGAATGTCGTACCTAAATGTTAGTATTCTTCCATAGAAGTTCGGAGGTCAAAATCATGTAGTCATTACCAATGCTATTTACTAGACTATAACATAGTAATCAAACGCATCTTCTATCATCCCACAATGACAAGATTTTCACTAAAACAAGTTGTCAATTGAAAAGCACAATGCGCACTAAAAAGTAACACGATCCCATTAATTACTTTACAAATTAGATCGTATTTATCACTATATTTAATATGCGTATAGTTTCGATGCATTAGTCATTCGTATCAATCATTGAAATAATGCTAATAGACATCTTAATAAGAAACTCATAGTCATCTAATCAACAAATTGAACACAATTCTCACCCCATTTCGTTCATTGCAATGCGATCAGCAATCATACATAGTCATTACCAGTCTATTATTAATTTTGACATAACATAACTGAACAATCAATTTCTATTATCCCACAATGACTTAGAACCACTAATTAATCAAGTTGTCTTATTGAAATTGCACAATACATTCACTAAAAATGGCAATCACTGGCATTTATTCTTGATGAGGTTCACAACTAGACTCTATACACTATATTTCAACCCTGCATATAGTTGTCATATTGGTAATTGTCTATTCCTATCATTGCAATTATCTACAACAGACATTTATATGAAATTAACACGACTCGGTATTCATCCAAGATCATAAATAAACAGGGAATGCGATCATCAATAGTTCATTGTAATCGGTCCAATCATACGTAGTACATTACGGCATCAGTCTAATTTGATAGATCATTTTTCATACATAACAAGCTGATCGATTCTATCAATCCCACAATCAACAAGAACCAACTTGGCTTCATGGATTTTGATGTCGTCAATTCTGAAAAGTTTCTTATGCACACTAAATCCACTCATCTAATAGACATTTAATAAGAAACTCATAGTCATCCAATCAACAAAAACACATATTGAAATTTCATTCATTGCAGATTCATAGCAATGAACCATAGTCATTACCAATTGTAATTTATAGACATAACATACATAACAAGAATTATCTATCATCCCACATATGACAAAATTACCATGTAATAACATAGTTGTCAATTGAAAATCACAATGCATCTACTTAAAAATAATATTACACTATATTATTCATTACTTACAACTAGACCTATACACTATATTTGATATGCTTTCTAGTTGATAAATAGTCATAATCGTTCAAAATCAGTTGCAAGTTTATGTAATAAAAATTTAATACAGAAACTCATAGTCAGTTAACAATTAGCAAATATACAAAATCTGACATTTTGTTCATTGCAATCATATCATTCAATGTAGTCATTATGTAGCATAGCTCAACTTTCCTTTGAGCACCTTTTGATTTCTAATCTTGACCCCTATTGTTGATTACATTATGGAACAACTATTATGGTTGTTTATTTAGTATGAATGTTAACAACTACTTGGATTCAATGGATTACTTGTTGATCAATCCATTTAGTTATGATGTGTGATGATTCCATTAGAGACGCTTGCAATATATGTAACATGGACGATATCACTATTTGGGAGGAAGTGAAACATACTTATGAATGTTAAGTTCAGACATGTGATTGCCTTTGGATCATTGTGAGTAGACCTTTAATTTCAACTAGACATTATGATGATGATGATGGTAGTTTCCTTTCACCATAAATTGTAAGTGATACTTGTTGATTGTCTTGATGTTGTTGTGATTCACCCATGTATAGATAATTTAAGTCTATTATATTTATATTACTCTGTAAGTGCCCACTTCACCTTTGACAAAAATATTTCCAAGTACTAGATCAACTTGATACTAGTTGACTTGCAAATTATGGATCATCCTATTATAGTTTTGATTTAGTGAAATGATGCTAGATGTTGGACAACATGGATATCATTGTTGCCATTTTGAGTCTTCCAGTTATGATGCATGATGATTATCCAGAATGACAGCTTCATACTGTGGATTCATGATACTTCACAATGATTTGACATATATATTATGAATGTTGAGTCGGTAGGACATGTGATTTTTAGATATATGTGAGTAAACCTAGAAAATAGACATTATAATTGATGATGATATAATTGTTAATATAAATTGTAAGTTATATTGTTGATTGCCTTGATGTTTGTTGTGATTCATATGTATATTGATGATTTTGTGATTATATTTATATTCATGTTGGATGTTCTGATATGGCCATGAGACCGAAGGAGGTAATTTGTGTTTTATAGGTTAAAATATATATCACACCAAACATCGAGGGATTGGATACCAACCACATTAGAATTCTAGATGAATTCAACAAGGTCACCATGGCAACTTGTAATTTTTTGTGTGTTTTTGATAGTTTTTAGGGATTCCCATGGGGGGGATCCCCTTCAAATGTGACCAAGGGATTTTTGTTTTCTTTTATTTGGTTCCTTTGTTTAATGTTTGCATGTGTTTATTTAGTGGTGCATTGACACCTTTCATTATTTATTAATTGGTGTGTAAATATTGTGAGTAATCACGTTGTTAAGTTAATTAAGTAAATGGGTCATGAGAATGTAATTTTAATAGAGTTGTTGGCTCTTGTTTTAAGTGTTGTAAGAGATGCGTAAGAGATGTGTAAGTTAATTTTGGAGTGTGAAACACTCCACCTTCTTTGAAATTTGAATTGTCCTTGGAGGTTGATTTTGAGGCTTGTGAGACAAGTTAGACTTGTCCCACACCTCTTAAATTTATATCCCAACCTTACCTATGGTTGGAGAGTTAAATTTAGACTTTCATTATGCATTTTTGTAAGTCAAGTTGTATGTTTTAACTGTAATTTCTTACATATTTTTAATTTCATTCCTTTGGGGTGTGGGCTTGTTTTGGAGTGTGTAAGTAAATTGTCATATTATTCACCCACCTAATTATTATGCATTAGAGAATGAAGTTGACTTGGGTGTTGGGGTTGAGGATGTGTGATGTGTCATCTTACATCGATCCACCTCATCCTCTTCTCTTCCCTCTTCTATAAAATTTAAATTCCTTACCTTGTTTTGGGTTGCTTCACTTTTGCATACTTCATTTTGCGGCGGATTCTTTTGCTGTTTTAACCTCTTGCTTTTGGAGAAGATTGGATAATGTTGCATGATTGTAGATTGTTGGTCTTGGACTGTTTTTTTCATTGGAAAGTTTTATTTTTTGAAACCTTGGAATAAAACTCCGTCATGGAGAGGTAGGAGCTTGGCTCTTCATATGATGCTCTAATTTCATTTTTATGTTGCACTGTAGTGAATGGCTGAATGTTTGAATGTGTGTTTTATTGTTGGCTGGTTGGGTAGACTGACCTAGGAATGCTGTAGGAGAAGGCTATGGAGAATCATTGAGGGGGGCATAAGTGGAATGCCAGTGGCATCAGATTTGTTGTGGAGGGTGTTTGGGATTTGAGATCCACCATGGAAAAAAAATAGCTTGCATTTCTTTACTCATTATGGCATACCATAAGAGGTTGGGGAGGCATAAGTAAATGTGAGGAATAAGGGGTACTTGGGGGAGACATAAGGGCATGCCAGGGTTTTGAGATACTATATTAAATTGGTGGTTTGTTATCAGGTGGTGATACCCATTTTCCATTTGGGAGGCATAAGCAGACTCTCCCCATAGTTCTTGCTCCTTTGGCTTGCATGAGTGAAGCCTGAGTCTTGTGTGATGTCTTTTATCTATGGTGGTGCAACAGACTATTGTTCTGTTTTGGATTGTGTTTTTAATTGTGAAATTACATGCTCATGATGTGGAAGCATGTTGTTGTCCATGAGTTGAAATACATTTCTTATAGCATTGTGGTTGGGGCTCGGGGGCCAATGAAGAAGGATGGATTCTCCTTTTCATTAGATGTCTTGGTTGGGTGGAGAGTGTTTCCTTTCCCCTTCCTTTGTTGTGAACAAAATTGAAAATGGAGGTGCTTCATGTTATTGTACTAGAGAAAAGAAAAAAGACAAGTTTGATAGTCCTTGTTGAGATTATTTCTTATTGTAACCTTTTCCCACTTTGAAGTGGATGACCTTGTATATTATTTTTGATGGAAAGATGTTTTGTATTGGCTATGAAAGCTGTAATTTGAAATGTGAAAGAGATATACTTTTTTTTCTATTTTTTGAATGAATGAGAAAGAAATTGTATTATTTATATTGAAATTTAGGAATGAAAGAAGAAGTTGTAAAGGTATCTTTTTGAATCAATAAAATATTATATTAATTTTCTCAAATGTCATTATCAAGTATTGAAATCTGATTGTTGAATGTATTTTGAAGTTTTGTTCTAAAAAGAAAAAAGTGAATACGTATGAAGAAATGTCATAATGCTTTGTTCTTTAGAAATGAATGTTTTAGAAATTAGAATTGTAAATTGGCATTTGAATACCTTGTTTGAATCAACTTAATAGGTTAGAATTTGTTTTGGAATGAATTTGTTTTAAAAAACTGAGAAGATGATAAATGAAAATAGACCCATTCGAATATGATCTCTGTTATATAAATTTCAAACTTTGTAAATTAATTAGCAAATCAAACAGAATGACCCTGAAAAATCAGAAAGACAAAATTAAATACCGAATGGGACTTTTAAGATCAAAATGAACCCAAACGAAGTAAAACACTTAAGAAATTTCCATCAAACCTTTCAAAACGAGAAAAAGAAAA
Organism: Taxus chinensis; assembly: GCA_019776745.2. NCBI lineage: Eukaryota > Viridiplantae > Streptophyta > Pinopsida > Cupressales > Taxaceae > Taxus > Taxus chinensis. The sequence goes on along the minus strand of CM034151.1, from coordinate 588,776,599 downwards.
ATTGTAGAATCTTTGTTGTATAAAATTGATAAATTTGAATTACAAATCAAACAAACCTTTTAACCTTACAATCTATCCTAAAATCTTCCAAGTAAAATCCTCCATTCCTATTGGGCATGTTGAGAAAGAGTTAATGGCAAATTTGAACAAAATTTATAAGTTAAAAAGACCAGTTCACTTCCTAAGTGAGAAAAATATTTTCTCAAAATTGACCCTTAAAACTTTATCCAAATTAAATTTTTAAAGTTGTTGTACAAAGGGGACGTGAAGAGATTTCCATAAAGTCCTCATTTCCAAAAAATGAGTTCCCTATCAAAATTTATGGCCTCCAGAAGTTTTTACTTCATTAGGCTTCGAAAATAATCTAAGTTTAAAAAAGAAAAAAAGTTTCTTCCCGCGCCCCTCTTCCTCGCTTGGGAGAAAATTCTTCCTGTGCCCACCTTCTATTCCTAGGAAAAAATTTCCTTCCGTGCCTGAGAGAAATTTCTTCCCGCACCCCACAAGAAGATAATCTAACTCTGCTCGAGATAAGTTTCACTCTCTTAGTGTTTTGTAAGGTGATTTGATAATTGTTGTAATGGACTCTAAGAAATTTTATATGAATACTTTAAAAAAAAATTATTCCATAATTATTCTAACTAAACCTAGGTTGTTCTTGGGTCTCAAGTGGGAGTTTTAGTGGGCGTTACACACATGGCTCAAAACTTCACACCATGCTTTCAAGGAACATAATAAATTGGGGTAGAAATAAAGTGCATTGATTTTCCTTCTCTTACACTCAAAAATGGACAAAGAAGTAAAAATTAAGCTTCCTAACCCATCGAAATGGTTTTTGGGTCAAATTAAGAGGCATGGGACAAGTATTTCTTGTCCCACAAGTCTCAAAAAGTGCCCCCCTAACGTAGCCAAATTCTAACCAAATTGATTTACTGCAAATAATATGAACTCCAAAGAAAATAAATCTTCTTATTCGTTATTGAATAATGAATTACAATGTTTCCTAAATAGGAAAACAACTCCCAACTCAAGTTGCCAAGTAGACTCTAACTAACTCTGACTAAATCTACTCTAGGTGGTGGAAATTACTATTTTTAGCAGTTTTCTAGAACCTGCTATTCTTAGTAAGTTTGCATGCTTATTTCTATGGGCACAAAAATTTCCACGCATCTTCTACATCCCTAAATTAGATGAATTTCCAACTTTCTAACTCATAAACCAGCTAATAGGATAAAATTAACTAATGCCCAAATATAGGAAAAAACTGAACTATAACTTAAATCCTAATTTTCAACCTCAAGATGGCGGATTTAAGGCCCGAAAACGTGTCTCAACCGATAAGGTGGGTTGCCACTTCGTTCCTCTCATCGAAACATGTGGTTTCAAAAATAAAGGACTCAAACAGACACCCGGAGCTCAAGTTATGACCTTGTCAAGTTCCTACTAATTCTGGCACACCACCCCCAAGTCAAAATATGAATTTTGAACTTGGGGTGGAGTAAAACACTCCCAAATAAACATAAATTTTATTTACATAAGGACTACAATAACTCATCATAACTATTTGTCACATCTCTAATTTTGTTAAACAAAACAAGAAGGGTTAAGGCTAATAAACACACATTTACAAATGCTAATAAAGTGACAAATTTTCTAAATTTTAAATATAAAAATCATAAATAAAGCACATGCAAAATTTAAAGAAAGGGGCACAATCAACCCCATGGCCACACATGTGAAGTCACCCCCCCATGGGAGACTTCCAATCAAGACATGCAAAACACACACAAAACAACATTACACAAGTTGTGAAATTTGGCCTCGTTGCTCAACGCCTAACATCCTTCTGTGGTTGGTCCCCTACCCCTTTGATTTTTGTGACAAAAAATTCCTGCACCTAAAAAAATACTTCTCTGGCATTTCGGTTGCATTAACAACGTCAAGAAAATATACAAATAAAATCAATGTTCATCATTCAACATTTAACAATTCTATTATCCATCAATATGTCAAAATCTAGGCATAACATCCATGAGATTACAATTCTACTCAAAACATCCCAAAACATAATGTGTCAGTATGAAATGCATATCATGAAAATAAACATATATCAACTGTGTAACGCCTGCTAAAACTGCCCACAAGAAACTCAAGAACAACCTAGGATAAAATAGAAAATTATGTAATAATTTTTTTTAAGAACGCTCCCGTAAAGAAGTTTCAAAAAACAACAACTGTCACATTATTGTTTCTAAGTCACTTAAATTTAATAATATAATTTTCTTCATTTTAATTAAAAAAAACGTGCAAAACATTTTAATGAAATTAATTAGACTAAGCATGGTTAATTTCTCCCTAAATATTATTTTGATCAACCATAAAATTTCGTTATAGTTGGAACTTACATATTTTAATCTCAAGAGTAAAAAGGCCTATTTCAATAATGACTAAATTCATTCTAAACCCACAAGGTGTAATTATATTAAAAACAATCAACAAGGTCCTTAACATTAGCACATAGGTTAAAGGAATAAACATACCCCTTCACAAAAAGTGACCCCTTAAAAATTCAATCCATGTATTTTAAATTTTAAAAATAAAATTTAAATTCATATTCCCTTCAGCCACTCCCCACCTACGTTTTGTAGGGATGAATCTCATCCCTTGGATGGACTCATTTAGGACCTTTAGATGAGGGAAAAAATAACTAACCGTAAAGTTTTCTTAAGAAAGCTTCTCTCTTTTTTCCTTTGGCTTATTTTCTCTCTTTTGTTTTGCAGGTTGTTGGAGGAGAAGGAGGAAGTCATTAGAGGCCATTCCAAGATCTTGGAGAGGCTTACATGCCACATTTGTTTTCTTATTTGGTTAATACCCTCACCTAGGGTTTTTTAATGTTTTTATTTAATTCATTTCAATAATATTTGGCCAAGTAGGTAAATGGGTTTGTCCCATTTTGTGATTTAGTTAAATTTGATCTTCCTTTACATTTTGATAGGGTATATATATATAGATCGAACTTAAAAAAGAAATACCCTCGACCGCACTCATAGTGTACATGCCGTGAAAGATGCATAGTGCGCAGTGAGAAAAGTGCAAGAGGGGCAGATTTATTTGTTAAAATCCCATAGTTCGGTGTCTGGAAGAGGGTCCCCCCAAACCCTTACCTTAATACCTACTAATCCACATCCTTTATGGCTTAAAAACTTTGGTCCATTTTTTATTTGAATACTTCTTGATTATTTGGTATATGGGCATACAATTATATATATATATATATATATATATATATATATTATATCATCATTATTATTATATTTAATGATAATAATATGATAACAATAGTAGTGTATATAGTATTATTATTATTATTATTGTTATAATAATTATATTTAAATGATAGTAATATTATCAAAGGGAATAATAGCTACGTTATTATTTAATCTAGATTTTGCACTTGATATTTCTTTGTAAAATTTGATAGTATTAGGATAAGAGACATAAAGAAATATCAACCCAAATATTTCTTGTTGTTGTATTGATTCACTTTAGGTTATAAGAAATTTTATAATAACTAGATAATGGATGTACACATTATCCTAAGAAATTAGCCTATTTTGTTAAACATGTAAATGACAATTACAATTTGATTCCCATCTAACATACATAGTTTTTCTTTCTTTCACAATGCAAGTAAATGAACAAACTAGGCTAATTTTTCCTTTACATGCTTTCAAGTATTAAAGTAAATTTTACTATTTCTTGACTTTTCACAACATACAAGTTTACAAACATTCTCACAACCAAACTTTACAAGATTTCCCATAAGTTTTTTTTTTAAATTTAAAATATACTAACTTTCCAATTATATCTACACATTTTTGTGGGAAATAAATCAACTATGATGAAATAAGACATTTCCCTTTATAACTTACTTTATATTTCAACATAACTAGATTTACAAACACAGATATTTCTTCCCCCCTCATTTTAACCTACAATACAACTTTAATTTCCAATAATGATTATAACTCTTCTTCAGAAGATTAATACAATATCTTTCACTTAAAGTGGGAAAACTTACAAGAATGAAAGCTAAATGAAATACAATATTACAAGTCTTCCACCCTAAGTGGGAATAACAAGGAGGTTTTCTCACAAGGAAATATTTCCTGAGGACACCAACAATGTTCCATGTTTCACATCAGCAACAAGGGAACTCCACCATGCTTCATTTGATTACAACAAAAAGGGGGAGAGGAAACACTCTACACCCAACTAAGAATTCTAATGAGGATAAGAAGCCTTCCTCCTCATTGGCCCCCGAGACCCAACCACATTGCAATAGAAAAATAGATTCAACTCATGGAAAAAAAAAAGCTTCCACATCACAATATAATATTTTACAACCATACCAAAACACAAAAAAATAACTATAATCACAAGAAGGAAATCAACCAAATACACAAGGGTTCAACAAGAAAAATCTAAAGGAATAAGATCTATGGGGAGGTCACTTATGCCTCCCAATGGGAAATTGGTGCCCACCTTAAAATCCTCCAATAAACATCTCAAAACCCCTACAAACTCTTATGCCTACCTTAAGAACCTCTTATGCCTCCCACATTATCTTATGCCTCCCTACAATCTCTTATAGCTCCCTCATAAAAATAGAACGAGTAAGAAATGCAAGAAATTTATTCTCCAAGGTGGGGCACCCAATCAAACTCCCTCAATACATGAAATGAACTCTTATACCTCCCCACATGTAAGATCCCCATAGTCCCCTCCTATACCACACTTAGGAAATCTACCCAAGCACCCAACAAGCATACCAAAACACTCAAAAACATGCACATATACATAATATAAAAGAAAATATTTTACAAGAGTGTAGCTCCTACCTTTCCATGGTAGAGCTTGATCCAAGAGTCTCAGACCAAGCTTTTGCAAGCCCAAACAATCACCAAAACACTCCAACAAATCCACAAGCGCTCCAAAATCCTCTAACTCCCAAAAATTCAAGAGCACAAAGAAATGAAGTAACCCCCAAACAAGAAAAAGAGCTTGAATAAATAGAAAAGGGAGAGAGGAGGTGTTGGTACCCAAATTGATTCTCCCTCAGAAGTTGAGCAACATCACAGGTTTTGCAGGAATCTCAGAGACAAGAAGAGCATGTAGTGTGTCATTTTGTAGCTGGGGATGAAATGCAACTTGCTCTTTGTCACTCAGATGTGGAGAAATGGGTGGCACCCTAAAGAGGATTTGACCTATCCTCACTAATTTATGGTTGTTCATTTCAACTAGGATGAGAGGACCCTTTTTGTAGCTTGTTGTTTGTGGAGGAGATGGAGATATCCTTCCTTGTGAAATTATTAAGAAGAACTTGAAAAAAATATGATCATTGCAACAAAACCTAACTCTCATGAATTGTCACTCTAGATAATGGAGATATTTTCTAAGCAAGGTTCAGGCCATTTAAGACAATGAAAACCTAATTTCTTCTACATGTTTTGGTAGTAAAAATTATGCATTTGTATACACACATGACAAACAGGGGTAGTATGGGTATGATTGGTTGTTTTTAAATGATTTTTTGGTGGGAGGTGAGGTAGAAATGAAATTGATTCACCAGATTCTTGAGAAATTTTACAAAACTGGAGAGCTTGAACAACAAAATGATTTGAGATAGCTAGGATGTTCCTTTAACATGAATATGTGCTTCAATGGAGGCCCAGATCATCACTTTTCACACAAAATTCAAGGATCCAAATTGAAGGCTCAAATTGGAAAACTTAACTAAACATTATCAACCTCTATTTCATCACACCTAATATACCCTCAAAGGCTAACAAACAATCTTAAAGTCATGCTAGGAGTCACAGTGATTTTAAATTTGTTTATTTCACTATTAGATGGAAGCACTTCTGATAAATGAAATTGTAAATGACACCAAACTTTCACAAGGATAAGATCTTGTGTGGTTCACAAAGGTTTCAATGTAATATTACAACGAGAATAAGAAAAATACTTGCAAACATTCAAGAATGAAGAAAACACAAATTTTTCCCAAAAATAACGTAGATTAACTCAAGTTTGATTTAAATTTATCAGCAGGGGAAAGTTTCTAGAAAAATATTAGAGCTTGTCAATGGATGTACACTCACAACCACCTTGACATGATAAAATTTTACACAAAGGAGATAAACAGGTTTCTTCAGATGATTTCTCAGAAGGATGGGTTCTATCAAGCTTTTCTCTTATAAAAAATAGTCCCGACCTCTAACACTCCAACCATTTGCACAAAAAATTCATGCAATTTGTAATACTTCATTTACAACAAAATTTTCCCCCAAAACTAGAGACATTCAAAGCTCCATTGTGTCCTGAGACTCCCAAAATCATATTTGCAAAAACGTAGTTAGGTGTGCAGAGGGAAAATATCTCCAAATATTTCCAACATTCAATTCTTCACTTGGTAGGTTGTTCTTCATCTTGCGTGCCAACTACTTCCTCCTCCAATCTATCAAATTTGGTTCTTTGCATACCAAGGAAAGGAAAACTGAAAATTAGATTGAAGCCAATGATCAGATCATGTCTTGATTACAAAAGACATCTTCAGATTTTTCCCACCCAACCAGGATACCAATTTAATGTTCATCTTCAATTTACGTGTAGGAGACTCCAAGAAATGATTAAAAAATAGTAAAAATTCACATCTTCGGGAGCTTTGGAGTAAAAATGGTAGAAAATCATATTTATATGCACAACTACTATTGATCTATCATTTGAATTTTTATCGTCCACGTTGGAGATCCAAGTCAAGACGGGCCCAGGGATTCCCTTTTACCTTCTACACTTTTTGGAAAAAAATGCAAAATTTCTAAATTTTCTTTGCCCCACTGCCTTTGAAAAATGGGCCTAACACATGTCTCAATGTGTGTCCCGAAGGAACTGTGGCTAAATTCTGCTATTTCACCTCTTTTTGGGAAAAGGGAATTTTTTTCAAGTTTTCCCCGTAGCTCCACCCTTCCGCTTCTAGTTTCTGATGAGGTTCCCAGTGGAACCACGCTTCCTTTTTCACTTTTAACTCCTTTTTCCACAAAAAGAAATTTTTCCAATTTACCCCCGAAAGTCTGCACCTCCTCCGTTGACTGGAGAAAATTTTGACTTTTCTCTGTCGGGCCTGTGGGTCATTTTGATGATTTCAATATTTTGAATATCAAGGGGCAAAAAATCCAAGTTGCCCCCGATGGCCCACCTCCCCGCCTCTTGACTTTTCAAACCACCACACGTCTTAATGGTGCATCTTGAGATGGTCCCAAAAAGTAGATACCCTAAATGTGTTCGGGATCACCACGTGTCTTAGGCCTTTTAGGAAATTGCTGAAAAAAAGTAAGTAAAGAAGACCCAATGGAAACCTCCACATGTCTTTATGGCATAACTTCAAGAAACTTATAATGCTTCAATATGATTTGGTGGGGGCGCGCTTCCATTTTAGAATTTTTTCTTCATTTTTCTGAAAGGGAAAAATATCCAACTTGCCTCCAAAGGCCCATATCTCCGCTTTTAACTTTGCCACGTGTCCTTCTGCGGGGTGAAAGTAAGAATTTTTCCCTTCCGCTTCAATTTTTCTTTAATCAAAGCCTGGCAAGGCCGTGGGGCGGGTTTAAACTTTTGGCCAAAGTAGCCAAAAAGAACAAGTTCAAAAAACAAACCCATCGCACCTGATCCAATTAGAAGAATCCACGTAAGTACCAAAAGAACAATCAGAATTGAGCGGAGCTATGGGACCAAATTTTCCCTTTTGCCAAAAAATAAAAAAGTGACAAGTTAAAACATTTTCCCACCATCCCCTAACCAACCAAAAGAAGCCACATGACCATTGAATGTTGAAGAAAAAAATTGACAATGTTGAAGAAAATTTTTGACAGGAAAAGATGCCCGCCAGACCGTAAAAAACACAGAAATTCACCATTCATGCCCAGAATCTGATTTTTCGCTAAGAATGAAAATTTTTGAAACAAAACCAAGTGAATCATGGTTCCAAGAATCTTTCAACCATGGATTTGGATTTTTAAAGGCATAAAAATATAAATTGATCATTCTTGAGCTTCCATGGTCGGGGAAAAATAGGAAAAATGGTAGAGCCTGCGGATTTCAAAGAAATTAGGGAAAAAACAGGGAAAAATTGGAGACTTCTTCGAAAAGTTACATGACAATGGATTCTGAAAACAATTCAAGGTATTTCAAATGAATGTAAAAGCTTTAGAACATCCACATCGAGAGACAAAAAATTTCACAATACACAGATTAGAGGAAAATCAAGGCAAAATGGTGCAAGATCAAGACGAGCACTAACATCGGCTCTGACTCGGAGATGTGCACTACCTGCGAGTGCCATAAGAACAACTAGCAGACCAAGTGACAAGAATAGACCATTGGGAAATGGATTCAAAGAAAAATCTAGCATAATGGAACAACCATAACCATCCTCCAAATACCAAACCGAGAAACGAGAAAAACCAAGTCACCGAGGACCAAAACAAGTAAAAACACAAAAGACAAAAAACAAACAACAAGTTGTACACTATACAAGTAATGTTCACCTTGATTTTGGGGAATCAATCCAGGAAATGCTTCAAGTGCCTACCATTAATAGGTAATTTGAGAAATTCACCATCCAAATATTTCAAGAAGAAGGTATGCTCACCAATCTGAATGTCAATGGAGTAAGAACCCATCCACAGTGCATCAAATTTACCATGCTTACCCTTGTTTTCATGTCTGCTATCCAAAAATAGCACAAGATCTCCAATTTTGAAAGCTCTGGGAGTGACCTTCTTGTCAAATAATTTCTTCAATTTTTCTCTGAACTTCACATGCCTTTGGTGAGATGCTCTCCTTTCTTCATCAAGTTCAACAATCTGGTTAATGTAAGCCTCACATGGCCTAACTTCTCGATCTTCTAGTTTTTGAATGAACTGATATGAGGATAGCTGCACATGCAGGGGCAGCAGAGCTTGATATACCAATTCAAATCGAATTTTTCTAGTGGCTCTTTCAACAGTATTTTTGTCGGCCCAAATAGCGAACTTCAGTTATTCACCTCATTTTCTTTTGTTTAGCTCTAAGGTCCTTCTGATAATATTTAGAAAAAAATTATTACTGGACTCAGCTTGTCCATTTCCTTGGGGATTGTAATTAGAGGCGTATGTCAAGTTGATCCTGTATTCTTTACACATTACCACCAAAGGTTTAGCTCTGAAGCTCATGGAATTTTTTGAAACAATTTTAACTGGCACTCTAAACCTGTAGATGATATGGTTCAACATAAAATCCATGACAATTTGGTGTATTGATCTTTTGGTGGGGAGGGCCTCCACCCACTTGGTGAAGTAATCAATAAAGTAATCACTTAAGTAATCCCTGGAAACAACACTAATCAGGTGTTGGTACCCAAATTGATTCTCCCTTAGAAGCTAAGCAACATCACAGGTTTGGCATGAAGCTTAGAGACAAGCATAACATGTAGTATGTCATTTTGCAGCCAGGGATGAAATGAAGCTCACTCTTTGTCACTCAGATATGGAGAAATGGGTAGCACCCTCAAGAGGATTTGACCTATGCTCACTACTTTAGGGTTGTTCCTTTTAACCAGGGTGAGAGGACCCTTTTTGTAGCCTGCTTTTTGTGGAGGAGATGGAGATATCCTTCCTTGTAAAATTATTAAGTAGACCTTGAAGAAAATATGATCAATGCAACAAAACCTAACTCTCACGAGTTGTCACGCTAGATAATGGAGATATTTTCTAAGCAAGCTTCAGGCCACTAAAGACAATGAAAACCTGATTACTTCTACATGTTTTGGTAGTAAAAATTATGCATTTATATACACACATGAAAAACATGGGTAGTATGGGTATGATTGGTTGTTTTTAAATGATTTTTTGGTGGGAGGTGAGATAGAAATGAACTTGATTCACCAAATTCTTGAAAAATTTTACAAAAATGGAGAGCTTGAACAATAGAATGCTTTGAGATAGCTAGGATGTTCCTTTAACTAGAATATGTGCTTCAACGGAGGCCCAGATCAGCACTTTTCACAAAAACTTCAAGGATCCAAAATGAAGGCTCAAATTGGAAAACTTAACTAAACATTATCAACCTTTATTTCATCACACCTAAGATACCCTCAAAGGCTAACAAATAATCTTATAGTCATGCTAGGTTTCACAATGATTTTAAATGTGTTTATTTCACTATCAGATGAAAGATATTCTGATAAATGAAATCACAAATACCACCAAACTAACACAAGGATAAGATCTTGTGTGATTTACAAATATTTCAATGTAAAATTGCAATGGTAACAAGAAAACTACTTGCAGACCTTCAGGAGTGAAGCAAACAAAAATTTTGCCCAAAAATAACGCATTTTAACTCAAGTTTGATTTAAATTTATCAGCAAGGAAAATTTTCTATAAGAATCTCAGATCTTTTCAATGGCTATACACTCGTAACCACCTTGAAATGATCAAATTTAACACAAAGGAGATAAACTGGTTTATTCAAATGATTTCTCATAAGGACGGGTTATATCAAGCTTTTCTCTTAGAAAAAATAGTCCCAACCTCTAACACTCCAACCATTTGCACAAAAAATTCATGTAATTTATAATACTTCATTTACAACAGAGTTTTTCCTTTAAAAATAGAGACATTCAAAGCTCCATTGTGTGCTGAGACTCCCAAAATCAGATTTGTGAAAAAGTTGTCAGGTGTGTAGAGGGAAAATCTCTCCAAATATTTCTAGCATTCAATTATTCACTTGGTAATTTGTTCTTCATCTCGCGCACCAACTACTTCCTCCTCCAATCTATCAAATATGGTTCTTTGCGTGCCAAGGAAAGGAAAACTTAAGATCAGATCAAAGCCAATGATCAGATCATGTTTTGATTACAAAAGATGTCTTCAGATTTTTCCCACCCAACTAGGATACCAAATTAATGTTCCTCTTCATTTTACATGCAGGAGACACCAAGAAATGATAAAAAATCATAAAAAATCACATCCCCAGGGGCTTTGGAGTAGAAATGGTGGAAAATCATATACAGATGCATAGATTTTGTTGATCTCTCTTTTGAATATGGACCATCCACGTGGGAGATCCAATTCAAGATGGGCCCGAGGATTCCCTTTTACCTTTTACACCTTTTGGAAAAAATGTAAAATTTATCATTTCACTCTGCCCATTCACCTTTGAAAAATGGGCCTGACAAGTGTCCCAATATGGGTCCCAAAGGAACCATGACTAAATTTTGCTATTTCACCTCTTTTGGGAAAAGGGAAATTTTTCCAAGTTTTCCCTGTAGCTCCGCCCTTCCACTTCTAGTTTTTGATGTGGGTCCCAGTGGAATCACGCTTCCTTTTTCACTTTTAACTCCTTTTTCTACAAAGAGAAAATTTTCTAATTTACCCCCAAAATTCTGCACCTCTGCCATTGACTGGAGAAAATTTTGACTTTTCTCTGTCAGGCCTGAGGGTCATTTTGATGATTTCAATCTTTTGAATATCAAAGGGCAAAAAATCCAAGTTGCCCCTGATGGCCCACCTCCCCACCTCTTGAATTTTCAAACCACCACATGTCTCAATGGCACATCTTGAGATGGTCCCCAAAAGTAGAGACCCTAAATGAGTGCGGGCTTTCCACATGTCTTAAACCTTTTAGGAAGTTGTTGAAAAAACTAAGGAAGGAAGTCCCGGCGGAAACCTCCACGTGTCTTTATGGTGAAAATTCAAGAAAATTATAAGGCTTCAATATGATTTGGTGGGGGCGCGCTTCCATTTAAGAATTTTTACTCCATTTTTCCAAAAGGGAAAAATATCGAACTAGCCTCCAAAGTCCCACATCTCTGCTTTTAACTTTTCCACGTGTCCTTCTGTAGGGTCAAAGTAATACCTTTTCCCTGCCGCTTAAATTTTGCTTTAGTCAAAGCCTAGCGGGGCCATGTGGTGGGTTTAATTTTTTTTCCAAAGTAGCCAAAAAGAAAAAGTTTAAAAAACAAACCCGCCATGCCTAATCCAATTAAAAGAAGCCACACAAGTACCAAAAGAACCAATCAAAATTGAGTGGAGCTACGCGACCAAATTTTCCCTTTTGCCAAAAAAGCAAAAAGTGACAAGTTAAAACATTTTCCTGCTGTCCCTTGACGAACCAAAGGAAGCCACATGACCACCGAATGCTGAGGAAAATTTTTGAAAAGAAAAAGACGCCTGCCCAACTGTCAAAAACACAAAAATTCACCATTCATGCCCATAATCCAATTTTTCGATAAGGATGAAAACTTTTGAAACAAAACCAATTGAATCATGGTTCCAAGCATCTTTCGACCATGGATTTAGATTTTAAAATGAATACAAATATAAATTGATCATTCTATAGCTTCCATGGTCGCGGAAAAATAGGAAAAATGGTAGAGTTCACGGATTTTGAAGAAATTAGGGGAAAAACATGGAAAATTCGGAGACTTCTTCAAAATGGGGCATAAAAATGGATTATGAAAACAATTCAAGGTATTTCAAATAGAGGTAAAAGCTACAGAACATCCACATCAAGAGACAAAACATTTCACAATACGTGGATTAGAGGAAAATTAGGAAAAAATTGTGTGAGATCAAGAGGAGTACCAATAGGAGGGTGAGGTGGCTCCATGTAGGATGCCACATCACTCATCCTCAACTCCACCTCACAAGTCAAACCTCAACCCCAATGCACCATAAATTTTTGGGTGAGAGGAATGACAATTTACTTACACAGACAATCCAAGCCCACACCCCCTAAGGACAAACTTTAATTACATGAAAGAAAGTGTAATAAAATTTTACCTTTTGTCTTCCCAAAACACATAATGGGGTCTAATTTTTACCCCCACTCACCCATAGGTAGGTTTGGTATAGAAATATAAGAGGTGTGGGACAAGTTTAACTTGTCCCACAAGCCTCCAAAATTTTCCCTTAAGGACAAATTTGAATTTCCATGAAGGGGTACAGTGTACAACACTCAAGATCACAAACACTCAACTTACAACACATAACCCAAGAGCCATCTAATCTAATAAATGAAATCCATTTGACCCATCCATAATTAATTTAGAAAAAATATTAATGTACTAATCTAGACACAAATCAAATAATTAATAAAAGGAGAATACATCACTATATCATCACATATTAATATCAAATAAAGGAAACTAATAAAAGAGATAACACACAAAACATTGGTCACAAATGGAGGTTATCCCCCCCACAGGGACCCCCTAGCAACAATACAAACACTCACACAAAACAAAGTACATTTTTTCATGGTGACCCTTGTTGAATTCATTTAGGATTCCAATGTGGTTGGTGTCCAATCCCCCCATTGTTTTTTGTGACGTGTTTACTTGAAAAACACATAACACCTCCTTCGGCCTCGTGGTCACATCAAACCATCCAAAATAAAATATACAATCTAAATCTAAAATCATCTATATATGATTCAAAGCATCATCTATGCAAGTAATGATATCATTTACAATTTATAACAATATCTCGATTCTATATTTCATCAATATCCATATGATCACAAGATTAGTTTAATTGTTAAGATCTACTCAAAATGATGAAAGTATCGCGAGTCAGAAATATATATAACCATGTCAACAACTTATCATCATCAGTATAATTTGTCTCTAATAATCAGTATACATCATACTAAGAATCGAAATCAACAATAGTCCCGTATCTCTAACATCTAACATCATGATAAGTCAAAAAACTACAATAATATCCATAAGTATAGCCGAGAGTATCAAAAATCAATAATAAAAATTGTCGAAGGGAAGTGGACACTGCATGCCCCTCCCCTTAGACTCAAATTCCTCCTAGAAGTCAATAGAATAGGTGTGGAATCATTAATGTAGCATCCTCCCATGAAGCCGAAGTCTCATCATATATGTCCCACTGGACTCAAACCTAGTCAATCTCTCCTCCTCGAAGGCCCAGGGTCCTATGCTCTAAAATATAGATGGCTCCACCATCACCTACCCCTGATCTTGCACCTACAATGAGGTCCAATCTAACACATGAGAATGATCTGCAATATATCTCCTAAGCACAAAAACATGAAACACATCATGGATGTGAGACAAGCTAGGTGGCAACGCTAGATGATAGGCCAAGGGACCGATGTGCTCTAAGATTTCAAAGGGACCCACAAACCTAGGAGCAGGATTAGAACCTTTTCTGTAACAGATAAGGCTCTTACGTGGTCTGACATAAAGAAACACCTTCATACCAACCTCATAACTACGATCTGTCATATGCTGATCCACATACTTATTCTACCTCTCTTGTGCCTCCTGCAATCTCTGATTGATCATAACAACCTGCTACTTTGTCCTATAGTAAAGCTGGCCCAAGAGAAACCCTGTGCTCTAGCTTGTCCCAACTAAGAGGTGTCCTACACTCTCTACCATATAGTTCCTGAAAAGGAGTCATTGCTATCAAACTCTGGAGGCTATTATTGTAGGAAAAATCAACCAAATAAAAATACTCCTCCCATCTCGACTGATGATCCATAACGTACATCCTAAGCATGTCATCTAAGATCTATTTCACCCACTCTGTCTATCCACATATCTCAGGGTGATATGTTGTTCTGAAATTGATTTTCGTCCCGAGGACATACTTCATGGTAGTGCAAAAGTGGGAAGTATACAAAGGGTCACGGTAAAAAATGATCTTCCATTGAATACCATGTAATCTAATGATCTCATCTACATATACCCATGCTACTGCACTAGTTGTGTAGGTGGTCTTCACCAAAAAAAAATGAGCCACTTTCATCAATTTATCCTCCGTGACCATGATGGAGTCGTGGTGGTATCTTGACATCGATAAACCAACTATGAAGTCCATAGAAATGGTGTCCCATTTACACTCCAGTATAGCATGAGAAAATAGAAGGCCAACTAGATGCTAATGCTCATCCTTCACCTTCTAACACTCTAAACAATGTGACATAAATTGAGCCACATCTCTCCGAAGTCCCCTCTAATCGTACAACTATCTCACGGTGATGTGCATCTTCTTCACCCCGGGATGGGCTGAATAAGGTGCACACTGAACCTCAGTCAAAATGTCTTTCCTCAAGCCTCAAACTCTAGGAAAATATATCCGACCTCTGTGCATGAGAACGACATCTTCCTCTAATGAAAACCCATCAAACTTCCCCTCAAGGGGTCACTGAGACTCAATCCTTCTCTAGCTACAAGGTAGAAGTTGTCATGAGGAAGCTGTTGTAAAATCCTACTCCACAAATTTGTACCCACTGAAGTAGCTATCACCACATGTATTCATCTACTCAAGGCATCTGTAACCACATTCTCCTTCCTTTCGCATGCTCTATTTCCATGTCATACTCACAAAGAAACTCCATCCAAAGCTATTGAGCATTGAGATTGGGCTATGTGAAGAGGCGGAAAAGACTCAAGTGATCAGCCCTGAATGTAAATCTCCAACCCAGAAGGAAGTGTCTCCATAAAACCAAGGCATGTACAACTGGTGTAAGCTCAAGATCATGAGTTGGATAATTGATCTCATAATATTTGAGTTTACGAAACTCAAATGCAACTACTCTACCCTCCTGCATCAACTCACCTCCAATTATTGCCAAAGAAGCATCTATGCAAATGAAGAAATCACCCTAAGGATTTGGAACCACAAGAATAGGCACTGTCGTGAGACATTCCTTCAATGTCCTGAAAGCCAACTCACATATGTCTAACCATACAAACTTATTCCCTTTCCACTGAAAGGAAGTGATGAGGTGTGTAACCTGAGAGAAGTCATGTACAAATCTCCTATAGTATCCTTCCAAGCCCATGAAGTTGTGCACCTCAGTCACACTAATGGGTGCTGGCCAATCCATAATAGCTTGAATCTTAGAAGGATCAACTACAATACCTTCCCTAGAAATGATATGGCCCAAATACTGCACGTCTGTCTGAAAGAACAAACACTTCTCAAGGTTCCTGTAGAGATGCTGCTCACGAAGGCACTAAAGAACCTGGAGAAGGTGCTCCTCATGCTCCTCACGTGTATGTGAGTAAATCATAATGTCGTCAAGAAAAATGAGCACCAAGCAATCCAAGAAGGTCTTGAACACCCCATTCATCAAGCTCATGAACATTGTGGGGGCATTCGTCAAACCAAAAGGCAGTACTGTGAAATCGTAGTGGCCATATCTTATACAAAAGGTGGTCTTATGAATATCTACCTCCATGATTATCAGATGTCGATAACTTGACTTAAGATCTATCTTAGAGAAAAATGTGTCCCTCTTCATCTGATCAAATAAATCATCAATGAACAAAAGACGATAACGATTCTTGATCATTACTCTTTTCAGCTGGTGGTAATCAATACACAACCATATGGATATGTCCTTCTTCTTTACAAAAATCACTGGTGCACCCCAAGGGGATACACTAGGAAGGATTAGGCCTTTCTCTAGAAGGCCCTCAAGCTACAACTTGAGGTCACAGAACTCAAGGGTAGTCATCCAATAAGGTGCTCGTGAGATAGGTTGTTCACCAAAAACCAAATATATGTGAAAATCTATCTCATGCAAGGGACATAACCCTGGTAGCTCCCCTGGAAAGACATGAAAAAAATATCTCAAAATGGGATGGTCATCAAGGGATGGCCCACTAGACTCATCCTCCTATCTATCACTATACATAACAACATACATTTAGAAATATTGTCGTACACACCGCTTAAGCTGCATAGCGGAGATAATACGAATGGAAACGGGCCTCCTAACTCTTGTTATCGCTAACTCAACTCCTAGATCATCTGTACATGATATAGTCTTATGGTAATAGTCCAATCGTTCTCTCTGTGTAGACAACTAGTCCATGCCCAAGATGACTCCATATGAACCCAATGGAAGGATATGAAGATTCGAGGTAGTGGTAAAGGGTCCCAAATAATCTACACACTCCTTAACTAAGGAGTTTATACATTTTGGCTCCAAAAGCCATTTCAACATCCCAACAAATACCTTACCTAACTACCACCAGCTTGCAGTGCTCTACTAAGGATGGCACAATAAAATAATTAGATGAACCAGAATCAAACAAAATGGAGGTAATAATACCACCAATGCTACCTATCATCTCTATCACGGTACTTTGGTGCTCATCCTGGCGATTCTTGACCGCTACATAGATCTGATGGTTGCACCCCATGTCACCAATAATAGGCTTTGAAATCTACATCTCACCCTTATTACTAGGGTTCTATGGGCACTCTCTCTAATGATGTCCAATAATTCCACAACCATAACAACTACCTAGTCCTCTCCAATGAGATGCAACACCAACCGATACTCTCAAGGTCTATGCGGTGGATCCTGATGATCCGGCTATGGATTGTTGAGGTCTCTGCTAATGAGCTCCTATTGATTGAGCTCTTGGTGCATCATGTGTCCTAATGGGACCCCTATGAGGAGGCCCCATACTCCATCTTCTCTATGCATCGAACCTCTGGGTAGGTATGAATGGTGGACGAGTATTTTTTTACTACTACTGAGATGGCTGTTGTGGTGTCCTGAATGATGACTCTACATAACCATGTCCACTATGAGGAGGAGGAGCTGACCCCCTCAACCAACTATCCTACATCTGTTGGATGCGGCTCCAAACTCTATCCCTGGCATGCTACATCTTTCCTTGTGTCTCATATGTAATAAAGGCCTTCTCCACTGACTTAGATAATGTCTATAGGTACTGTATGTGTACCGCACCACCCAAATTGAAATTCAGGCCCCTCATGAACCTTTGAATCCATACCTACTCATCCTACATATAGTTGACATACTGGAGTAGGTCCAGAAATCGACTCTCATACTCAGCTACTGTCATAGATGCCTGAAAGAGGTCATGGAACTTATCTATCCACTGTTGAATAAACCTTCAGGATAAGTACTTTCTCCTAAACCACTCCTCAAAGATCTCCCAAGTAACCATCTCTGAATCAACATAGAGCTTTTGTTCCTCAGTCCTCCACAAGCACCTGATCCATCCCTCAGAAGATGCATCGCAACATGATATTTCATGTTTCTAGTACAAGGGCATAACTTGAAGCATTTGTTTAAGCTCACTAACAAGGCCTCTTCCTGAAACCCACATATATCTCAAGAATATTGAGATTTTTGAAGCTTTAGGATCTCACTGATATGGTCTGCAGTTGTCGATTGGCGACCCCTAGGCATCTCTACATGCTCCTCTCTAGGTCTAGGGCTCCAATACCTATCCATGTGTCATGAAATCCTATCTCCATGTCCCCTCCATGGTGACTCTTCTTTGGATGACTCCACTTGGGAGTTCTCTTCCATATGCTCCTTGCTATATTGAGGAGATGCATGAGCCTCAATGGATAGCTCCCTATCATGTCTATCTGGTCGTCCTCCCAAGGACCATCCGCGTATAGTGGCATTGACGTCCTGAAGCATCTGTAAAATCTGAGGTAGAATGGCCGCTACGACCTGCTCTAGAGGTGGAAATTCTAGATCTATGTGCAAGAACCCCTCTTCTATTGTAGGTTGAAAGTCTACATCTATGCCGCTATGACCAAGGTGGGAGTTAATTCAATATTGTAGGTTTTATTCTAGTTTTCTATGTTTACTAAAATATACAATTTTAAGACAAATTGTTTTCCAGGTTTAGTATTGTGCTAAGTTTAATATTGTACTAGGTTTAATGTTCATGTATCACATTATCCTATGTTCCCAAGGGTCAAAGATTTGAACCCACGTCTCTTATACCAAGTGTAATGCCTGCTAAAACTGCTCGCACAAAACTCAAGAAAAACCTAGGATAAACTAGAAAATTATGGAATAATATTTTTTGAAGAACGTGCCCACAGAGAGGTTTCAAAAAACAAGATTTGTCACATTATTGTTTCTAAGTCACTTCAATTTCATAGTAGAATTTTCTTCATTTTAATAAAATAACAAAATGCGCATTACATTTTAATGAATTTAATTAGACTAAGCATGGTTAATTTCTCCCTAAATGTTATTTTGATCAACAATTAAATTCCGGTAAAGTTAGAACTTACATATTTTAATCTCAAGAGTAAAAAGGCCTATTTCAATAATGACTAAAGTCGTTCTAATCCCACAAGGTGTAATTCTATTTAAAATATTAACAAGGTGCTTAACATTAGCACATATGTTAAAGGAATAAACATACCCCTTCACAAAATGTTACCCATTAGAAAGTCAACCCATGTATTTTAGATTTTAAAAATAAAATTTAAATTCATATTCCCCTCACCCACTCCCCACCTAATTTTTGTAGGAACAAATCTCATCCCTTGGATGGATTCATTTAGGACCTTTAGAAGAGGGAAAGACATCTAACCCTAATGTTTTCTTAAGAAATCTTCTCCCTCTTTTCCTTTGGCTTATTTTCTCTCTTTTATTTTATAAGTTGTTGGAGGAGAAGGATAAAGCCATTAGAGGCCATACCAAGATCTTGGAGACGTATACATGCCACATTTGTTTTCTTATTATGTTCATACCCTCACCTAGGGTTTTTAAATGTTTTTATTTAATTCATTTCAATAATATTTGCCCAAGTAAGCAATTGGGTTTGTCCCATTTTGTGATTTAGTTAAATTTGATCTTTGTTTTAATTTTGATAGGGTAAATATACATATATATGTGTATATAAATTTATATACAAAAATATATATGCATTTATTTTGTGTTATTATATATATAATCACTATACAATCATTTATTAAAATAAAATAAAGGAAACTATTAAAAGAGATAACACATAACCCCTTGCTCACAATTGGAGGTGATACCCCCATGGGGACCCCTATAAACAATACAAACACTCACAAAAAATAAAGTACATGTTTTCTTGGTGACCCTTGTTGAATTCATTTAGCATTCCAATGTGGTTGGTATCCAATCCCCCCATTATTTGTTGTGACATGTTTAACTGCAAAACACATAACACCTCATTCGGCCTCGTGGCCACATTAAAACATCCCAAATAAAATATACAATATAAATCCAAAATCATCTATAAATGATTCAAAGCATCATCTAGGAAAGTAATGATATAATTTACAATTTCTAACAACATCTCAATTCTACATTTCATCAATATCCATATGATCACAAGATTAGTTCAATTATTAATGTCTTCTCAAAATGATGAAATTATTGCGAGTCAAAAATATATATAACCATGTCAACATCTTATCATCATCAATATAATTTATCTCTAA
The DNA here is from genome assembly GCA_019776745.2 of Taxus chinensis. NCBI lineage: Eukaryota > Viridiplantae > Streptophyta > Pinopsida > Cupressales > Taxaceae > Taxus > Taxus chinensis. The sequence continues at coordinate 588,756,248 of CM034151.1, read as the reverse complement.
AATTCCACATACATCATACTAAGAATCGAAATCAACAACAGTCACGTATCTCTAACATCTAACATCAAGCTAATTAAAAAAGCTACAATAATATCCATAAGTATAGTCGACAGTATCAAAAATCAATAATAAAAAGTGTCGATGGGAAGTGGGCACTACATCCCCCTCCCCTTAGAATTGAATTCTTCCTAGAAGTCACTTGAATGGGTGTGGAAACTAGACTCATAGCAATGTAGCATCCTCCTATGAAGCCACAGTCTCATCGTATCTGTCCCACTGGACTCAAACTTGGTCAATCTCTCTACTTCAAAGACCTAGGGTCCTGCACTCTAAAATATGGATAGGATCTACTATCACCTTCCCCTTATCCTACACATCCAAATGGAGAGGTCCAAAACTAAGTAACCCGAAATACCTCTCAAAAAATTCAATAAATAGAAAAGAGGAGGAAGATAATGTGGCTCCAAGTAAGATGCCACATCATTTCTTCTCCACTCCACATCACCCAAGTCAAACCCATAATCCAAGGAAAATAAATGGGTGGTTGACAGGTATGACAACCCTCTTACACACATCATTCCAACCCACACCCTTTAAGGACTAAAATTAAATATATGTAAGAAATTGGATTAAAAATTTACCTTATTATGTCTGTCATGATCCTCCTGTAATCTATGCCTTATCATAACAACTTGCTGCTCCATGTCCTATACCAAATCTAGTCTAAGAGAAACCTTGTCCCTCTAGCCTATCCCAACTCATAGGTGTCCTAGCACTCTTTTCCATGCAGTTCCTGAAAAGGAGACATGCGTATCGAACTATAAAAAACTATTATAATAGGCAAAAATCCACTAAGTAAAAATTCTCCTTGCATATCGATTGACTGATCCATGACGTACATCCTAAGAATATCCTCTAATATCTTATTCACCCGCTTCACCTCAGTCCATCTGGCTCAGGGTGATAAGTTATGCTAAAATTTATCTTCATCCCAAGAGCATACTACATGGTAGTCCAGAAGTTTAAAGTGTACAGAGGCTTGCGGTCATAAATGATCTTCTACATGGAATCTCATGCAACCTGAAAATGTCATCAAGATATTCTTGTGCTACTGCATTAGATGTGTAGGTGGTCTTTACTGGAGAAAAATGAGCCATTTTTGTGAACTTATCCATTATAACCATGATGGCGTCGTGTTGGTATTTCGACGTCGGTAACCCAACAATAAAGTCCATGGAAATGTTATCCCACTTCCACTCCAATATAGCGTGAGGAAAGAGAAGTCCAACTGGATGCTAATGCTCGGCCTTCACCTTTTGATACTCTAAATAGCATGACAAAAGTTGTGCCACATCTCTCTCCAAAGTCCCCTCCAATGGTACAACTATCTTAAGGTGGCGTGCATCTTCTTCACTTCGGGATGGGCTGAATAAGGTATACAATGAACCTATGTCAAAATGTCTTGTCTCACAGCCTCCATATTTAGGAACATATATCCAAACTCTATACCTGATAATACCATCTATCTATAATGAAAATTCATCAAATCTCTCCCTCAAAGGGTCTCTAAGACTTACGCTCTGTTCTGGCTACAAGGTAGAAGCTGTTGCGAGGAAGATGCTGCAAAATCTTGCTCTGTAAATCTAGTACCCACGGAAGTGGCCATATCCACATGTTTCCATCTACTACAAGTGAAGCTGAAACCATGTTCTCCTTCCCCTTCACATGCTCTATCTCAATTTCATACTCATAAATAGACTCCATTCAACGTCACTGGTGAGTGTTCAAATTCGACTGCGTGAAGAGGTGGCAAAGAGTCAAGTGATCAATCCTAAGTGTGAATAACTGACAAAGATAGGAAGTGTCTCCACTGCACACCAAGGCATGAACAAAACTACTGATCAAATCTCAAAGTACATGAGTTGGATAATTGATCACATAATTCTTGAGTTTGTAAGACTAAAAAGCAACTATTCTGCCATCCCACATCAACACACCTCCTAAGTCTTGCCAAAGAAACATCTATACAAATGAATAACTCACCCTAAGGGTCTCGCACTGCAAGAATAGGAACCATCGTGAGGTATTCCTTAAGTTCCCTGAAGGCCTACTCACATCTATTTGACCATACAAAATTCTTCCCTTTCTGTTGAAGGGAAGTGATGGGGTGCACAACCCGAGAGAAGTCCTACACAAATCTCTGGTAATATCCTACCAAGCCCATGAAGCTGCACACCTCTGTCACACTAGTGGGTACTAAAAAATCCATAATAGCTTGAATCTTGGAAGGATAGAATGCGATACCTTCCCCAGAAATGATGTGGTCCAAATTTTGCACCTCTGTCTGAAAGAACACACACTTCTCCGTGTTCGCGTAAATATAATTCTCACGAAGGCACTCAAGATCATGGTGAAGGTGATCCTCATGCTCCTCACGTGTACATGAGTAAATCAGAGTTTCATCAAGGAAAATGAGCACCAAGTGATCCAATAAGGTCCTGAACACCCCATTCATCAAGCTCATGAACACTATAGGGAATATCTTGTACGAAGGTAGTCTTATGGATATCTACCTCCGTGATCCTTAGCTAATGATAACCTGACTTAAGATTTATCTTAGATAAAATGGTTTCCCCTTCATCTGATCAAATAAATCATCAATGTGCAACAGATGGTAACGATTCTTGATCATTACTTTTTTTAGCTAGTGGTAATAAATACACAACCATAGGGATCTATCCTTCTTCTTTACAAAAATCATCGATACACCCCAAAGGGATACACTAGGATGGATTAGGAATTTCTCTAGAAGGTCCTCAAGCTGCAAATTGAGCTCACATAGCTTAGGGTTAGTCATCTGATAAGCTTCTCGTGAGATAGGCTCTACTCTCGGATCAAACTATATGTGAAAATATATCTCATGAAGGGGAGGTAACCCCAGTAGCTCCTCTGGAAAGACATTAGAAAACTCTATCAAGATGGGATGATCATCAAGGGATGGCCCACTAGACTCATCCTTCATTCTGTCACTAACCATAACAACATACATCTGCCAACCTCATTGCATACATTCTTTAAGCTGCATAGTAGAGATGGTGTGAATGGAAACAAGCCTCCTAACTCTTGTTATCACTAACTCAACTCCTAGATCATTTATACATGATATAGTATTATGGTAACAATCCAATTTGGCTTTGTGTGAAGACAACCCGTCCATGCCTAAGATGACTCCATACAAACCCAACGGAAGGATACGAAGATCTGAGGTAGTGGTGAAGGGTCCCAAATCATCTACACACTCTTTAACTAAGGAGTCTACAGAAATTTTGGCTCCAGAAGCCATTTGAACATCCCAACTAAGACCCTACCTAATTACCACCAGCCTACAGTGCTCTACTAAGGATGGTGCAATAAAAGAATCAGATGAACCAAAATCAAACAAAATGGAGGTAGGAATACCACCAATGCTACCTATTGTCTCTATCATAGTACTATGGTGCTCAGCCTGATGGTTCTCGACAGCTGCATAGATCTGATGGTTGCGCCCATGTCACCAATAGTAGGCTCTGAAATTTGTGTCTTACCCTTGTTACTAGGGTTCTGTGCCAAAGCTCTCTAATTATGTCCAACAATGCCACAACCATAACAGTTTCATGGTCCTCTCCAGTGACATGCAGTGATAGTCGGTACTCTAAAGTTATGTGCGGTAGATCCTGATGATCTGGCTATGGACTGCTGTGGTCTTTACTGACAAGCTCCTACTGACTGAGCTCTCAACACACCCTGTTTCCTAATGGGACCCCTACAAGGAGGCTCCATACTCCTTCCTCTCTATGCATCAAACCTCTGGGTAGGTTTGAATTGTGGATGAGTCTATTACTGCTAGTACTAATGTTGAGATGGCAGATGTGGTGGCTTGAATGATGAGTATGCAGAACCATGTCCACCATGAGGAGGAGGAGCTAACCCCCTCGACTTGCTATCCTGAATCTACTGGATGTAGCTCCGAACTCTGTCCCTCTCATGCTGCATCTTTCCTCATGTCTCCTCTGTAATATAGGCACTCTCGATGGCCTCTATTAAGGTTTGTGGGCAGTGAATGCGCACCGCACCAAAAAAATCTAAATTCAGGCCCCTGATGAACCTTTGAATCTGTACCTACTCATCTTTTATATAGTCGACATACTGGAGTAGGTCCAGAAATTGACTCTCATACTCAGCTACAATCATCGATGCCTGACAGAGGTTGCGGAACTCATCTATTTAATGCTAAATAACCCTCTAAGATAATTACCTACTCCTCAAATTTCTCCCAAGTAACTATCTCTAAATCAACATGGAGCTTTTGATACTTGGTCCTCCACTAGACACCTACTCCATCCCTCAGAAGATGTATCGCAACATGAAATTTCATGTTGCTAGTACAAGGGTAGAGCTTGAATCATCTGCTTAATGTCACCAACCAGGCCTCTACCTAAAACCCACCTGTATCTACAGAATAGTGAGATGGTCAAAGCTTCAGGATATCACAGATATGGTCTACAACTATCAACTAGAAACCCCTAGGCCTCTCTGCATGCTCCTCTCTAGGTCTAGGGATCCAAGACCTATCCATGTGTTCTGAAATTTTGTCTCCCTATCCCCTCTGTGGAGACTCTACTTTGGTTGACTCCACATGGGAGTTCTCTTCCCTATGCTCCTTTCCATGTTGAGGATATGCACAAGCCTCAATGGATGGCACCCTATCATGTTTGGATGGTCATCCTCCCAAGGACCCTCCACGTAAAATGACAATGATATCCTAAAAAGTTTGTATAATTTAAGGTAGAATGGATGCTACGGCCTACTCTAGAGGTGGAAAGTCTAGATCTGTGTGTAAGAAACCTTTTTCTGGTTTGTGCCTCCTGCACAGACAAAGGCGAGAGTTAGTTCATCATTCTAGATTTTATTCCATTTTTCTATGTTTACTGAAATATAATTTCAGACAAGTTGTTTTCTAGGTTTAGTAATGTCATAAGTTTAATATTGTACTAGTTTTAATGTTCGTGTCTCACATTTTCCTTTTTGCCCAAGGGTACAGGCTTTGAACCCACAACTCTGATACCAAGTGTAAATCTCCTTAAAACTGCTCGCACGAAACTCAAGAACAACCTAGGATAAACTAGAAAATTATGGAATAAGTTTTTATGAAGAATGTGCCCGCAAAGAGGTTTTGAAAAACAACAATTGTCACATTATTGTTTCTAAGTCACTTAAATTTAATAATATATTTTTCTTTAGTTTTTAACTAGACTAAGCATGGTTAATTTCTCCCTAAATGTTATTTTGATCAACCATTAAATTCCACAATAATTGGAACTTACATATTTTAATCTCAAGAGTAAAAAGGCCAAAATAAATAAATACTAAGGTTATTTTAATCCACAAGGTGACTAATTTTAAAAATAAGTAACAAGATCCTCAATTTGGCATGTGGTTAGATTAATAAACATACCCCTACCCCATAAAGTGACCCCCTTAAAAAAGTCAACCCATGTATTTTGAAATTTAAACATTTAAATTTGAATTCAAAATCCTCTCACCCAATCCCCACCTAATTTTTGTAGGGATGAATCTCATCCCTTGGATGGATTCATTTGGGGCCCTTATGGATGACAGGAGAAGACCACTAACCCTAAAGTATGCTTAATAAAACTACTGTCCTCTCTTTCTTTTGACTTCATTATTTCTATCTTTTGTTCTACAGGTTGTTGGAGGAGGATGGAGGAAGCAATTATGAGGCCCTCTTGATGATTTTTGGGGAGGCATATATGCCATCATATTATTTTCTTATTTGTTTCATACCATCATTTAGGATTTTCAAATGTATTTATTTATTTTATTTCAATAATATTTTCCCAAGTAGGAAAATGGGTTTGTCCCATTTTGTGATTTGCATCAATTTGATCTTTCTTTACATTTTGATAGGGTAAATATACGTATGTGTGTGTGTGTATACATATATATATATATATATATATATATATATATATATATATATATATATATTAATTTTAATGGGTTAAAAAAAACAAAAATCAATATATATATATATATGACAAATTTAAAAAAGAAATACCCTCAGTCACAGTCATAATGTATAGGCTGTGAAAGATGTGTAGTGCGAAGTGAGAAAATTGGGAAGGAGGGGGGGAGGGGCGGAATTATTTGTTAAAATCCCATAGTCTGGTTATTGGGGGATGGTCCCCCCAAACCCTTACCTTTATACCTACTAAGCCACAGCCTTTATGGCTCAAAAAATTCGGTCCATTCTTTATTTGAATACTTATTGATTATTTGGTGTAATATATATATATATATATATATATATATATATATATCATCATTATTATTATATTTAATAATAATAATAGTAGTGTATATAGTAATATTAATATTATTATTGTTATAATAATTATATTTAAATGATACTAATATTGTCAATGGGAATAATAGCTACATTATTATTTAATCTAGATTTTGCACTTGATATTTCCTTGTAAAATTTGATAGTATTAGGATAAGAGACAAAGAAATATCAAACCAAATATTAGTTGTTGTTGTATTGATTCACTTTAGGTTATAAGAAATTTTATAATAACTAGATAATGGATGTACACATTCCCATGAGGCAAGGGCCTAAATTTCAAAAAGAGTAATTTCTTTTCTCCATTAGAGTTAGGAAATTAGCCTATTTTGTTGAACATGTAAATAACAATTACAATTTGAATTATTCCCATCTAACATATATTGTTTTTATTTCTTTCACAATGTCAATAAACGAACAAACTAGGCTAATGTTTCAATTACATGCGTTCAAGTATTAAAGTAAACTTTACTATTTATTGACTTTTAAAAACATACAAGTTTACAAACATTCTCACAACCAAACTTTACAAGATTTCCCTTAAGTTTTTTATTAAAATTGAAAATCTACTTACTTTCCAATGATATCTATAGAATATTGTAGGAAATAAATCAACTATGATAAAATAAGATATTCCCTTTATAACTTCGTTTCTATTTTTAAAAAACTAGCTTTACAAACACAAATCTTTTCTTTCCCCCCCATTGTTTTTACCTACAATACAACATTAATGTCCAATAATGATTACAAATCTTCTTCAAAATATTAGTACCATATCTTTCATTTAAATGGGAAAACTTACAAGAATGAAAGCTAAAATGAATACAATATTATAAGTCTTCCACCCTAAGTGGGAATAAGAATGAGGTTTTTTCACAAGTAATTATTTCTTGAGGACACCAACAATGCTCCATGTTTCGCATCACCAACAAGAAAACTCCATTATGTTTCATTTGATCACACCAAAAAGGGGGGAGAGGCAACACTCTCCACCCAACCAAGAATTCCAATGAGGAGAAAAATCCATCCTCCTTAATGGCTCCGGAGCCCCAATCACATTGTAATAAATAAATTGATTAAATGCATGGAAAAAAAACAATCTTCCACATCACAATCTAATATTTTACAACCATACCAAACACACAAAAAAATAACTACAATCACGAGAAGGAAAACAACAAAATACACAAGGCTCCAACATACAAAAGCCAAAGGAGTAGGATCTAGGGAGGTCAACTTATGCATCCAATGGGAAATGTGTGCCCACCTTAAAACCCTACAGTAACATCTCAAAAACCCCTACACACTCTTATGCCTCCCTCAAGAACCTCTTATGCCTCGCACATTCTCTTATGGCTCCCTCATAAAAATATACCAAGTACAGAATACAAGCAAATCTCTTGTCAAGGGTGCGGAACCTAAACCCAACTCCCTCCAAACATGAAATGGACTCTTATGCCTCCCCCATGTAAGATCCCCATAGACCCATCCTACACCACACTTAGGAATCTACCCAAGCACCCAACAAGCATACCAAACACTCAAAAACATGCACATGTACAACAATATAAAAGAAAATATTTACAAGAGTGTAGCTCTTACCTTTCCATGGTAGAGCTTGATCCAAGAGTCCCACACCAAGCTTCTTTAAACCCAAAAAATCATCAGAAGCTCCAAAAAATCCACAAGCACTCCAAAATCCTATAACTCCAAAAATGCAAGAGCACAAAGAAATGAAGTAACCCCAAACAAGAAAAAGAACTTTAATAAATAGAAAGAGGAGAGAGGAGGGTTAGGTGGCTCCATGTAGGATGCCACATCACTCATCCTCAACTCCACCTCACAAGGTCAAACCTCAACCCAATGCACCATAAATTTGTGGGTGAGAGAATGGACAATTTACTTACACACACAATCCAAGTCCATAACACCTAAGAACAAACTTTAATTACATGAAAGAAAGAGCAATAAAATTTCACCTTTTTCCTTCCCAAAACAACATAAGGGGTCTATTTTTACCCCTCCAACTGATAGGTAGGTTTGATTTATAGCAATTTAAGAGGTTGGGACAAGTTTGACTTGTCCCCAAGCCTCCAAATTACCCTAAGGATAAATTTGAATTTCCATGAAGGGGTAGAGTGTACAACACTTAAGATCACAAGCACTTCAACTTATAAAACATAACCCAAGAGCCATCTAATATAATAAATGAAATACTTTTGACCCATGCACAATTAATTAGAAAAAAGATTTATTTACTAATCTAGACATAAATCAAACAATCAATAAGGGAGAATACATCAATATACAATCAAATAGGGGAAACTAATAAAACAGATAACATACAACCCTTCGTCACAATTGGAGGTGATACCCCCACGGGTAGCCCCTAGCAACAATACAAACACTCACACCAAATAAACTACGTGTTGCCATGGTGAACCTTTTTAATTCATTATCATTCCAATGTGGTTGGTCTCCAATCCCCCCGTTGTTTGTTGTGACATGTTTACCTACAAAACACATAACACCTTCTCGACCTCGTGGCCGCATTAAAACATCCAAAATAATAAATACAATATAAATCCAAAGTCATCTATATATGAATCAAATCATTATCGAGGCAAGTAACGATATCATTTATAATTTCTAACAACATCTCGATTCTACATTTCATCAATATCCATATGATCACAATATTAGTTCAATTGTTAAGGTCTACTCAAAATGACAAAAGTATCGCGAGTCAGAAATATATATAACCCTGTCAATGGCTTAATTTGTTTATAATAATCCACATACATCATACTAAGAATCAAAATCAACAATAGTATAGTATCTCTAACATCTAACATCATGCTAAGTCAAAAAGATACAATAATATCCATAAGTATAGTCAAAAGTATCGAAATCAATAGTAAAAAGTTTCAAAAAAAAGTGGGCACTACAAACTGTCTAACATCACTATCTAGTACATCATAATAAAGTGTAGCATCAAAATGTCAATAATTCAAATGTCAGTAAAATCTATCATCTACCGATCAATATATCAATATCAAAATGTTTGAACATCAGTCCAATAGTATCAATATCAAGATAAAACAATGTCGAAGAGGATTAGGCACTACACCTACCTTATACATCAAGATAAATGAGAAAAGTAAAATTTTGATTGTTTTTTAATATGTGGATTATTTAATCATTACTCGAAATCGATCTACATCTTAATTAATATTAGATACGAAGAAATAATTTGAGATGACAAACCTAGGACTCATGCAATATTATTTGGGCATTGAAGTTCAACAATAAGAAGTTGGAGTTTTTATTTCATAAGAAAGGTATACTAATGATCTTTTGAAGAGATTAAACATGTTGAGTTGCAAACCAGCGCCAACACATGTTGTAGTAGGTTTAAAGTTATGAAAATATGACAGTGGATCATTTGTATATTTAATATTATTCAAAAGGCTAGTTTTAAGTCTCATATATTTAATAGCCACAAGGCCTAATATTATGTATGGTGTGAGCCTCATCTCAAGGTTCATAGAATCTCCAAAAGATTCACATTGGAAAGATGGAAAAAGGATTTTGAGGTATGTTTGTGGAAATAAAATTCATGGAATATTTTATTCAACAGTAGATGAGTTCAAACTCATAGGTTATAACGATAATGAAAGTGTCAGAAGTATAGATGATAGAAAAATTATATCTAGATATGCTTTTCTCTTTGGAGCAGGAGTGGTTTCGTGGGCATCAAAGAAGCAACCTATAGTCACACTATCTTTAGCAAAAGCAGAATATGTAGCAACAACATGAACAACATGTCAGGTTATTTGGATGAGAAGAGTGTTAAAATATTGGAGGAAGAATGAAGAGGATGCTACACAATTTTTTGTGACAACAATTTAGCAATAGCATTTTCTAAAAATCATGTTTTTCACAAGAGGAGCAAGCACATAGACTTGAGGTATCACTTTATCAGGGATTTGGTTAACACCAAGGAAATTTGTCTTGAATTTTGTAGATCCAAATATTAGTTTGCTAAAGTTTTTACAAAAGATTTGAGAAATGAATTTTTTGAGTATTTCAGAATTTGGTTAGGAGTTTTTGATCAAGAATATGTCATATCTGAAAGTGCACTCTCACCTCCAAAATAATACAAATTTGAAGGTTGAAATTCAGGGGGAGTGTTGGAAATATATAATTTCTCCCACATGATTTAATTGTTAATTTTGGGAAAAGAAAAGAAAAGTAACTTTCTTTTCATGCATAGGTTATTTTTCAATAGATTTTCCTAGTTTTAGGAAAAGCTAATAAAGAAAATAAGTCAAAAAACTTTGTATTTAAATAAAACATGTGTTATTTTTAGTTTATGTTCAATGTTTAAGAGTTGGGTCTTTCATTTTTAGAAAAAACTCATCTACATATTATAGGCTATTATAAGTTTTTTAACACACACAGAGATTGAATTGAGCTGAAGCTCTGACATGAGAAAAGATATATATGCACAGAAGGTGGCTGATTTAGGTTTCAAATACTCTATTTATTTGCAATATTCCTTATTTTTATTTCTATTGTTAGATATTTTATTTGCCTAATTTCTACAACATATAGTGCATTTGCTATGATTTTTGAAGTCTAGCATCCCATCATTATCATACCCCATATTATCACCTATTTACGTAGAGATGATGTCTTTGATCAAATTTTATTCCTTTTTAGTAGCTTACGTATGAGTTTCCAAGTGTTTTCAATTCTTATGTGACCACTCTTTTGAGTGAGAAATACATCTTGTGGTTGCACTTGGTGTCATATTGATCTTCCTAACAAGTTTGAGGGATTGAATCATATCACATCCCTCTCTCTTTCAGGATAGACCTTGGTTTCCTCTCACCCCTTGTTTAGGTAGAGCCAAAAATAGTAGGAGGAAAGCCATAACCTTAGTCAATTTCCTCCCTGTTATTCCACAAGGTTTGGTTAGGTGAGTGAAATAGACCCACCCCTTTCTAAAAATGACAAATCAAGAGTTCTATCTTTCTCATTGCCCACTCATTCACTTTCAACCTTGTTTGGGGGTGTTAAATTAGGAACCAACAAGGAGATGACAAAGATCTTTTTAATAGTAAAATACTTATATAACATACCTTAAACTTTAAGTTTCATTGAATGGTGTATTTAAAAGATAGGTCATCTATAAACTTCTAAACAATTATATAAATAAATAAAAACATAAACATAATGATCGTTTCTCTGAACACATTCACTGCAATCAAACTCCTAATTCAAATTACATCAAATCATGAGTAATGCTCAATTGAATCAGTCACACATATGAATGTCAATAAAGAGTATCAAAACCAATTACATAAGGGGATAAGGGCAATATTGAGCTCTCAACAACTTATATACAAGGATTTGCGGGATTCCCAAGACAGAGAAACAAAGATAATGATGATCTGGAGTTGGCTAGCAAAAGGACTGTAGTTCCCACATGTGGAGTTTCACAGGTTCATAAACAACAGTCACTCAGGTATTCGTGGGAAAAAGGCAATGGCTATTCTAATCAGCAATCTCACTGCGCAGATAATAATAGTGAAAGGTAGACTGATATTAGCGCTCTTAAGGATTCTAAATTTTTTTATTTGCAAGCAGTTAAGCATGGGGATAATGGGAGGAGCCCCTTGCCAGATTGAGCCCAACACAGACCTGTAATGGAAGGATAATGAGGAACTTTGGAATATTCTTAGCCAGGGAGACATCACCATCTTTATGGAGAAGATTCAGGGCCACGACCAAATTATTTCGGTGTGTTTTGTGAAGGGATTGGAAGGATCGCACTGTGGATTATAAAGGGAAGAATATTTCAATCAACGAGGAGTTAATTGCTGAAGTGACTGGCCTTGGCATGGAGGGGTACCGCTTTCTTAATAAAAGGGTTGACAAAGAAGCTGAGGAGAGGAAATTTGTTGAGGGAACTGAGAAGTTGGTGTTTGTCACGGTTGGCATGCAAGTTAGTTCGATCCCTTCACCTTTTGACGAGGTTACCCGTATGATGGTGTGTTTCTTTTCTTTGGAGGAGAGGTTCGTCACTGTGCCCGCTAAGCATCTTGTGTTCCTCAACCACTTCCATAGGAGTCGCACGGTATGTTTCCCCCACTATCTACTTAACTCTCTTGAGTGCTCCATTTTGGAGTTTCAAAAGCATGCTCATGTGGTTCCATTGCACTAGGGACTCATTTTCTTGCTGCATAAACTGTGTCTTCTTTGATTTCCCGGTATCCCTCCCTCCCCTGGCTCTGTTCCTCCTCTCCCCAATACCGTAGCCGCTAGCCCTATCTCTCCACCTTCTGTCCCTGCCACTGCTGTTGTCAACCCTCTGCCGGCCTTCTCGGCTCCATCTTCCATTCCCCCCACCCTCTGCTCCCACCCCCTTCACTTCCACTTTGGGTAGAACTGTTACCAGAGTCTTCTAGAAGACTAAACCTTGATACCCTTGCTGTGGGGAAGGTCCCTCAAGAGATTGAAATTGCCCATAACCTCTTTCATACTCCTTAAACACCCGTTTAGGGAAGGCCAAGACTCGCCATGATTATAATATGGCCATTTTTAATGCAATTAAAGAGTTTTATTGAACAACATGTCCGCAGCGTCTCTAAACTCAACGGAGTTCTGGCAACCCTTTAGGGCACATATAAGGAAAGAAAAAGGACCATTGAATAGTTGGATGTTAATGACTCTGCCCACATTACGACATTGGCTAAGTTCACCTCTTGGCAAAATATCAAATCCAGCATTGACAAAGCCGCTAAGAAGTAATTGTGGGTGCTTTTGCTGCACTTCTTTGTAATTATCGTTGTTTTTTTGCTGTCTTTTTGCTGCTTTCCTGCAATGTTCATACTGTTTTTGTTTTGATGGGGTAGCTGCTCTTGGGATACTTTGGGTTTCATTGTCCCATTTGGATTTTGATCCTTTTTGTTTTGGTTCTCATTCCTATTCTAGCTTCTAGGCCCTCTTTTGTTCTCAAGGGTATAGTCCCTTTCAAAAAACTATTTGCCAAAAATTAAAAATAAAAATTAAAAAGGGATAAAGGCAAAAATTTTCTAGTGGCTAAGAGTAATTTCATAGTTTTTTCTTGTCACATGTATTTGCAAGAGGTCTTAGGTCGCTCTTTATGCCAATACATCTATTTAATTTAATAACCATTCAAACATCAATTTAAGTGAAAATTGAATGCGGTGCGACAAATAGATAAGTTTATTAGAACATTTTGAGAGAAAAATCAAACATTCAATGTCATTGTTCTACACAACTCATATTGAAGATATAAGAAAACAATATTCTAATTCTAAAGCATACGCATAGTAAAATCTAAAATCGATCATTTAGATTCACCCTATCCTTTAATAGTTGTTGGACTAGACACATTGAAAAATACGAGGAGTTGAAATATTCAAATACATTTGATTTATGACTTGTGTTGAATGATGTTTATGATTTTTTTATCAAAACATGAATAGTCTGACATTGATGAAAGGTTAAAATAAACTCCCATAAACATCCTCAATTTATATTAAATTTTCCAAGGAGTAAGGATAAATTAATTTTTTAAAGGAAATCATATTTCTAATAATTTATGAAAAATATAGATAAAATAAATGTTTTACATATTCAAAATAAAATAAAAGATATATGCATTGTTAGATTCATCTATGAACAAACATTTATTTAAATATAAGGTTTTCTAATTGTTCATAGTTTTACTTGTTAATTATTCTAAATCGATCTGATTATGAGTGTTCTCTATAGTTAATATTAGACACTTGTGTCCCTTATTTCTATAATCCTATTTAATTCATCTCTTATTTAAATAAAAATTAATTGGAACATTAATTGTGGATTTTTTAATTTAAAATCATTTGATTCATTGCTTTGTATTTGTTTTTATTCAAATGCATATAGATTGTTGGTAGAATATTGCCCCTTATTTCCTATGATCTCATTTAATTCATTTCTTATTTAGATATAAAGACCTGATTAGAATATTGAGTGTGGATATTTTAATGTAAAATCATTTGATTCATTTATTTGTATTTGTTTAGATTTAATTGTATATAGATTGTTGTTAGTTGCATGTGTTTGTTATTGCAAAGTGCCTTCTAGAATTTAATTTGACATATAAATATTGTGGAAAAATATATTTATAGGAGCTGAATTAAAATAGAGGTAAAAGATCATCATCGCGTAAATAAGATTTTGATACCACAAACTTAGATGTTAAACAAGAAGATAGAAAACACTTAATAATACAGGGGTAATCAAAATGGGGGAGTATTTCATTCTTGAATGTCTAAAGTACACACATCATAATCAAGTATGAGAAAACTCTATGAATTGGTTTCATGATGGAATTATTAGATTGGAGGAAATGTTAATCCAAATTAGTAAAAGCAGGAGCAGCCTTCTAAAAGATACCAACTAAACTTCAAAGTCTTTATACAATTGATATTTTTAGTAGTCCCATGCATGGACAATTCTTCTTATGGATATAATTAATATCATTTCATTTCATTCCAGAATAACAAATTTACAAATACCAATTTTTTTAATACCCTCTTCATTTACAATAAAATCAATATTTATAATGTCATTCTCATTCACTCTAAATTTTATTCAACTCCATATTTAAATAAAACTTTCGAAATACATAAAAATAGCATGTGAATCAATAAAATAAGACTATCAAACCTTTGGGTTATTCATTTAGGCGGAGGAGAACATTGTTCGTGCTCTTACTACTGAACAACGAATCAAATGCTTCTTCAAATTTGTCTATGCCAAGTTTCACATCATCTTTGCAATATATCCTCCCATTTTCTTTAAAAATTCATCGTATTTATCAAACATAAATCCTTCCTTTCGATGCATGTATTTATCAAACAAAATTGCTTCCATCTTGGCAAATTTCTTCACCAAGTTGAACAGGTTTCTCACCCCACCATTTTCCTGTCATGCCACACCAATATAATTTCATTACTATTATTATTACTTCTTCTTGCATAACTGAAAATCAATTCTTTCACAACCCTTAAATCACAATTAATCGTGCCTTAATATATTGTACATCAACATCATCCAAGTTCAATTTGGTTTCATGGATTTTGATGTGCTCTTTTCCGATACGCCCTTCACTGGGGTAAGACTTCAATGTCGGCTACATGGTTGGAGTTTCCTTTAGAGAGTGAGAAATCTGGATGCTGGATTCAAACTACGAGACACTCTCACTCTCTTTCTCGCTTATATCCTCAAATATTAATGTTGATTTAAAACTATTTTTTAGTAGCTCTGCCAGAATTGATGGAGGCATTAAATACTGGTAATTGACATTTGTCAAATAGAACATTCAATTTGTCATTATCGTAGCATTTACGAGACACTCCCACTCTCTTGCTCGCTTATGTTCACTTATATCCTCAAATATTAACGTTGATTTAAAACTATTTTTTAATAGCTCTGCAAAATTGATGGAGGCATTGAATACTGGTAATTGACATTTGTCAAATAGAACATTCAATTTTTCATTATCGTCACATGTAAAAGATGAATTCACACTTAGTTAAAACCCTTGGTTAAAACCGATCGTCACAAAATTATATAAATAATAATGTTAAATAAAAGAATTGATTAACTCTATGGTTGAGTTTAAAATATTTCATTCAATTATTAATCCTAAATTAATTTAATACCTAGGTTTCTAAGGTCATGCAATAATTTAATAACTAAATTCCAAGTCAAATTAATCCCTTTCAAAAACACAAAGCTAATTATTTAATCCTCCAATAGAAAAGTAGTGTAAACTAATAAGGAAGGAAGTTTATTTAAATTAAAACAAAAAAGGTAATGATTTAAATAACTTTCAAACCACACAAGTGACCCTATTCAAGGAAAGGCCCATGTGACCAAATGATGATCTCACCTACTTTCACGTAACATTTGTAGAAGACATTTTGGGACAATAGATTAATCCAATATAGGTCATTTGATGAAAGAAATCAAAACAAACCTAAAAGTCCTCAAGGAAGACTTTTATTCATTTCTTTCACTTTGGTTTTGCAGGGTAAGGGAAGATGGAAGAGGAAGAAGCCATGAGAGAGGAAGACAAAAATTCGGATGGATATACACATCCAAAATCCATTTTCTATCATTTTTTCTATTTCCATTCTACCCTGTTCAAGGGTTTGTATGTTTCATGATTTATTACAAATTTGTTTCAATAAAAATACCAATTTGAGTATGTGGCTTTTTCCCAAAAGAAAATCTTAAATTTTCTATTTGTTGATAGTTTATTTCAAGGTATTTTCCCAAGTAGATCTACATTTTTTTTTTAACAAAGAATAATTTTTTTGAGTATATATACTTATGTATATATCTCCAAGACCATGAATAAGTATATATATAATAATATAAATTTAGAATATATTTTATTAAAAATATATATGAGAGTTGATCTATAATTTGTATATATGTATGTACACTAACCAAGTGCCAAAAATAAAACCATGGTTTTAAGTTACAATGATTGCGCTAAAGGAGAGTATTCGACCACATTTGAAATTTATATTAAGAAATATCAAGTACCAAGATTTATCATGTAGATCAATTTTAATTGAACTATACTTTTTTTTTTATGTTAAAACCAATGTTTTAAAGGTCCCATTACTAGTTCAATAAAATTGAGTTTTTTAAACTAGCAACGACACACTAATTGATTTGGTGCCTTGCGAAATCGATGCCTTGTTTGAAAAAGAAGAAGAGAATGACAATTTTAATCACCACACTCATTGGTGTATTGCAACATTTTATTTCACCAAGATGGATATTTGGACAATATACACCTACATTTTGCTGAAACTAGCATATCTCTTATCTCAATCAATTTCTATTAAAAATGTAAGGTAGATGTAGATTTCGATGGAAGAACTAAAATGATTCCTATATTCTGAATATGCAATTGTCATTACAAACTTACATATTCCTAATTAATACTTGAAACAATAATGTGTCAAACAAAGTGAAAATAAGAAATCTTTTAGAAAGAAAAAAATAGTTTATAAAGAATAATTTGGTCACATATATATACTAGGGTCACAAGAAATTCAATAACTTTAAATATTATTAATAAAATATAGGTCACATGCATTAGAACTCATACAAATAATGTTACAATTTTCCAAAATGAACACTAAGATAACACATTTTCAAATAAATATTATTTTAATTACATAGCTTATTAGATTCTTTTTTAGGATAAAATTTTAGATGGCTAATTATCTCAGTCAATGGCCTAACTTCTTAGGCATGGCTCAACTCCATCGTTTATTTCCCATAATAGATATTATAAAATTTTCATAATTAATCTACAAGACCAAATATGTTGTTGATGGTAAAGTATAGAAACATAAAGCAAGGCTGGTTGCAAGAGGCTTTTAATAGCAATTTTGAGTAGATTACAATGAAACGTTTGCACTTGTAGCGCGTTCGGACATAGTAAGAATGGTTTTAGCAATTACATCTCAAAACAAATGGCTTGTTTATCACATGGATGTAAAATTAGAATTCTTGAATGGTTTTCTTGAAGAATAAGTCTATGTGAATCAGCCAGAAGGTTATGCGATTGAAGTTTATGAAGGAAACATACACATGTTAAGAAAGACACTTTGTGGTCTCAAGCAAGCACGTAGAGGTTAGTACAGTAGGATTGATTCTTATTTGATACAAAATGGATTCAGAAGAAGAATTGAGCCTACTCTAATGCCCACAATTTTTCGTACACTAAACCTAAAACCAAACATAGGTTATACTAGAAAAATTATGAAATAATTTTTTTTGTTAAAAGATGAATTCACACTTAGTTAAAACCCTTGGTTAAAACCGATCATCACAAAATTATGTAAATAATAATGTTAAATAAAAGAATTGATTAACTCTGTGGTTGAGTTTAAAATATTTCATTCAATTATTAATCCTAAATTAATTTAATACCTAGGTTTCTAAGGTCATGTAATAATTTAATAACTAAAGTCCAAGTCAAATTAATCTCTTTAAAAAACACAAAGCTAATTATTTAATCCTCCAATATAAAAGTAGTCTAAACTAATAAGGAAGGGAGTTTATTTAAATTAAAACAAAAAAGGTAATGATTTAAATAACTTTCAAACCACACAAGTGACCATATTCAAGGAAAGGCCCATGTGACCAAATGATGATCTCACCTACTTTCACCTAACATTTGTAGAAGACATTTTGGGACAATATATTAATCCAATATAGGTCATTTGATGAAAGAAATCAAAACAAACCTAAAAATCCTTAAGGAATATTTTTATTCATTTCTTTTACTCATTTCTTTCATTTTGGTTTTGCAAGGTAAGGGAAGATGGAAGAGGAAGAAGCCATGAGAGAGGAAGACAAAACTTGGGATGGATATACACATTCAAAATCAATTTTCTATCATTTTTTCTATTTCCATTCTACCCTAATCAAGGGTTTGTATATTTCATGATTTATTATAAATTTGTTTCAATACAAATACCAATTTGAGTATGTGGCTTTTACCCAAAAGAAAATCTTAAATTTTCTATTTGTTGATAGTTTATTTCAAGGTATTTTCCCAAGTAGAGATCTACATTTTTTTTTCTTTACAAAGAATACTTTTTTTGAGTATATATACTTATGTATATATCTCCAAGGCCATGAATAAGTATATATATAATAATATAAATTTAGAATATATTTAATTAAAAATATATATGAGAGTTGATCTATAATGTATGTACACTAACCAAGTGCCAAAAATGAAACCATGGTTTTAAGTTACAATGATTGCGCTAAAGGAGAGTATTCGGCCGCATTTGATTAAGGCCCAAGGAAGCAGGGTTTGGTGGGGGCCCTAATTTGTTTTATTAGAGTTTTGTGGGTTGGGGTGGGGGCACTGCTCCCTCCCCCAAACATAAAAGAAAAGCTGATCCACCAAAACAAAACCTGCGGCCTATCCTAGACACATATGGTTAATACAATCTCCTACATATATAATATATATATATATATATATATATATATATATATAAATAATAGAAGTTTCTTATTTTATTTAATCCGCTCTTTTAATTTTATTAATACTAATAATAATTATTAATAATAACGATATTATTTTTAATAATAAAAGAGTCATAGCAACAACCATACTAAATTTTTATTTTTTTGTAATTTATTGAAATTTATATATATTAATATTTATTTATATTGATAGCAAAATTATATATAATAATATATTTCCATTTCAATATTTTGATCTAGTTAAAAATAATATTAATATTATTTAGAAAACCAAGTGTATTTAAATTCTTTCTTTTTATAAACATTCATAATGAACAAAATTAGGTATAAGTTTAGTAATAAAACTATAAAGCAAAAAAAAATTTAATTAACAATGGATACATACATTTCTAAAATTTGATTTATTTAATCCATCAAATTTAGCCATTTGGAGCATAGAAGAACAAAGCAAAAGCAATAGAGATTTCTAACTACCCCTAGGAGAATGCTAATGGAACAACTAACAAGATTGTTTATTCAAAGAAATTTTAACAACTAATTTCATTCACTATGACTTGTTAACAATCCATTCCCTACATAAGTAAATTGTCCACAAGATTTGCAATTTTTGTAACATGGCAAAAATCACACTTGGGAGGAAGTGAAACAAACTTAAATTGAAGAGAATGTATTGACTTTTAACTCATTTCCCACTTTTACTTCAACTACGCAATGAGATAAAATGGTAGTTTCCTTTCACCATACAAATAAAACTTGATGATATCCTTTTCACAAAACTAACCCATTTGAAAATATAGGTCTATTAAACAAGAACTCTTAAGGGGATTTCACCCTAAAAAAAAGGTTTCCAAGTATTACAACAACTTTACTAAAAAATTACAAATTACAATCATCCACTCAAATGGGAATAGAGAAAATATGAAAAATTTATGACAAGGCTATCAACAAGCCACTTCGACTCTTCTAAAAGCATGTCCTCTCCACAATGGTAGCTCCAACTTTGGCTTCATCAAAATTCACAATGAAATAAAAAAAAAATGAAGGGGGAGTAGGTAACATTCTCCACCTAACCTTAAATCCATTAAGGGAAGAAGCCATCCCCTTAATGGCCTCTGATCCCTGACTAAGGAACCATGAGGAGAATTAAGCAACAATGACAATTTGGACAAGGTGGATTTGCAACAAGCACAAACAAAGCGTTCAATTAAATCATGGTAACATAATCTACAAGATTATAGTTTCAAAACAACACAAAGGTTAGAGGATCAAACTAAATAGAGAAAGGGTTATTGGATACCACCTCCTTATGCCTCCCAAGTGAAGTGTAAGTCTTACTCTAAGCCTCTAAGTGCACAAAATAATCACCCAACATCCTTATCTCACCCTTGTAAGCATCCAAAAAATCCATCAATTCTTTTTTTCTCCCCATAGGTAAGACTCTGATTCACACTCCCACAAAAGTTATGCCTCACATAAACTCCATTTTCTCTCCTCAATGGTCCCATAAACCCTTCTTGCACACCCAACTAAGGCCAGCTAGCCAACCAACCCACACAAACACCATGACAAGACAAAAAACACTTTTAACAAGCACAACATTTCTTAGAAAAAATAAAATAACATAATAATAAAAGGTGGAGAGCCTACCTCTCCATCAAGATCCAAGAAAACATTTCAAAAGCCTCTTCAAATCCAAGCCAAGAAATTTCCAAGCACTCCAAAAGCTCCAAAATCTAAAAGTAAACAAAAAGCAAAATGAGCAAGTAACCCCCATTCTAACCAAAAATCACCAACAAATAGAAATGGAATCTGAGGATGATGAGGTGGCTCCATGTAGTATGCCACTTCATCATTCTTCATCCCCACACTCAAGTCAACACACCAAGACCAAGAAACATCAAAGCACAAACAAGGACTATGACAACCCACATGGCTCAACAATTCACACCATGCTTTCAAGGAACATAATAAATTGGGGTAGAAAGATAGTGCAATGATTTTCCTTATCTTACACTCAAAAATCGATAAAGAAGTAAAAATTAAGCTTCCTAACCCATCGGTAGGGTTTTTGGGTCAAATTAAGAGGCATGGGATAAGTCTTGCTTGTCCTAGAAGTCTCCAAAAGTGTCCCCAAGTTAAAATCTGAATTTTGAATTTGGGGTGGAGTAAAACACTCCCAAATCGACATAAATTTTACATACACAAGGACTAAAATATCTCATCATAACTATTTTTCACATCTCTAATTTTGTTAAACAAAACTAGAAGGGTTAAGTCTAATAAACACACATTTACACATGCTAATAAAGTGAGAAATTTTACAAATTTTAAATATACAAATCATAAATAAAGCACATGAAAAATTTAAAGAAAAGGGAAAAATAAACCCCATGGCTACACATGTGAAGTCAACCCCCCATGGGAGACTTCTAAACAAGACATGCAAAACACACACAAAACAACATTACACAAGTTGTCAAATTTAGCCTCGTTGCTTAACGCACAACATTGTTCTGTGGTTGGTCCCCTATCCCCTTCGATGTTTGTGACAAAAATTCCTGAACATAAAAAATACGTCTCTGGCCTTTCAGCCACATTAACAACATCGAGAAAATATACAAATAAATTCAATGTTCATCATTCAACATTTAACAGTTTTATTATCCATCAATATGTCAAAATCTAGGTATAAGATCCATAAGATAACAATTCTACTCAAAACATCCCGAAACAAAATGTGTCAGTATGAAATCCATATCATGAAAATAAACATATACCAACTGTGTAACGCCCACTAAACTACCAGCACAAAACTCAAGAACAACCTACGACAAACTATAAAATTATGTAATAATTTTTTTTGAAGAAATTTCCCGCAAAGAGGTTTTGAAAAACAACAGTTGTCACATTATTGTTTCTAAGTCACTTAAATTTAATAATAAATATATTTTTTCATTTTAATAAAATAAAAAAAATGTGCATTACATTTTTAATGAACTTAATTAGACTAAGCATGGTTAATTTCTCCCTAAATGTTATTTTGATCAACCATTAAATTCCGCTAGAATTGGAACTTACATATTTTAATCTCAAGAGTAAAAAGGCCTATTTCAATAATGACTAAAATCATTCTAAACCCACAAGGTGTAATTCTATTAAAAACAATTAACAAGGTGCTTAACATTAGCACATAGGTTAAAGGAATAAACATACCCCGTCACAAAAAGTGACCCCTTAAAAAGTCAACCCATGTATTTTAGATTTTAAAAATAAAGTTTAAATTCATATTCCCCTCACCCACTCCCCACCTAATTTTTATAGGGATGAATCTCCTCCCTTGGATGGACTCATTTAGGACCTTTAGATGAGAGGAAAGACAACCAACCCTAAAGTTTTCTTAAGAAAGTTTTTCTCTCTTTTCCTTTGGCTTATTTTCTCTCTTTTGTTTTGCAGGTTGTTGGAGGAGAAGGAAGAAGCCAGTAGAGGCCATTTCAAGATCTTGGAGAGGCTTACATGCCACATTTTTTTTCTTATTTGGTTAATACCCTCACCTAGGGTTTTTAGATGTTTTTATTCAATTCATTTCAATAATATTTGGCCAAGTAGGCAAATGGGTTTGCCCCATTTTGTGATTTAGTTAAATTTGATCTTTGTTTACATTTTGATAGGGTAAACACACACACACACACACACACACACACACACACACACACACACACACACACACACACACACACACACATATTAAAGAAATACCCCCGGCCGCGGTCACAGTGTACAGACCGTGAAAGATGTGCAGTGCATAGTGAGCAAATTGGGAAGGGGGGCAAAATTATTTGTTAAAATCCCATAGTTTGGTTATTGGGGGAGGGTCCCCCCAAACCCTTACCTTAATACCTACTAAGCCGCAACCTTTATGGAATTAAAAACTTCAGTCCATTATTTATTTGAATACTTATTGATTATTTGGTATATGGGTATACATTTTTATAAATATATATATTTATTAATTATATCATCATTATTATTATAATTAAAATAATAATAATATGATAATAATAGTAGTGTATATAGTAATATTAATATTATTATTGTTATAATAATAAAAATTAAATGATAGTAATATTGTCAATGGGAATAATAGCTACGTTATTATTTAATCTCTATTTTGCACTTGAGATTTCTTTGTAAAATTTGATAGTATTAGGATAAGAGACATAAAGAAATATCAACCCCAATTTTACTTGTTGTTGTATTGATTCACTTTAGGTTATAAGAAATTTTATAATAACTAGATAATGGATTTACACATTCCCATGAGGCAAGGGCCTAAATTGCAAAAAGGGTAATTTCCTTTCTCCATTAGAGTTAGGAAATTATGCTATTTTGTTGAACATGTAAATGAGTAGTACAATTTGAATTATTCCCATCTAGCATACATAGTTTTGCTTTTTTTCACAATGCAAGTAATGAACAAACTAGGCTAATTTTTCCTTTACATGCTTTCAAGTATTAAATTAAATTTTACTATTTCTTGATTTCTCACAACATACAAGTTTACAAACATTCTCACAACCAAATTTTATAAGATTTCCCATGTGTTTTTTATAAAATTTAAAATTACTAACTTTCCAATTCGATGTACACACTTTTGTGGGAAATAAATCAACTACGATGAAATAAGATATTTCCCTTTATAACTTCCTTTCTATTTCAACAAAACTAGATTTATAAACACAAATATTTCTTCCTCCCCTTTTTTTAACCTACAATACAGCTTTAATGTCCAATAATGATTACAACTCTTCTTCAAAATATTAATACAATATCTTTCACTTAAAGTGGGAAAAATTACAAGAATGAAAGCTAAAAGGAATACAATATTACAAGTCTTCCACCCTAAGTGGGAATAACAAGGAGATTTTGTCACAAGGAAATATTTATTGAGGACACCAACAATGCTCCATGCTTTACATCACCAACAATAGAGCTCCACCATGCTTCATTTGATTACAACAAAAAGGGGGGAGAGACAACACTCCACCCAACCAAGAATTCCAATGAGGAGAAGAAGCCATCCTCCACATTGGCCCCCAATGCCCAACCACATTGTAATGAAAAAATGGATTCAACTCATGGAAAAAAAACAAGCCCCATTGGCTACACAGGAGTCAAACCCCCATGGGAGACTTATAAACAAGACATGCAAACCAACAAAACAAACATTACACAGTTGTCAAATTTGCATCAGTGGCTTAACGCCACAACATTGTTCGCTATGTGGTTGGTCCCCTATCCCCTTCGATGTTTGTGACACAAAAATTCCTGAACAGTAAAAAATACGTCTCTGGCCTTTCAGCCACATTAAACAACATCGAGAAAATACAAATAAATTCAATGTTCATCATTCAACATTTAACAGTTTTATTATCCATCAATATGTCAAAATCTAGGTATAAGACTCCATAAGATACAATTCTACTCAAAATCCCGAAACAAAATGTGTCAGTCATGAATCCAATCATGAAAATAAACATTTACCAACTGGTAACGCCACTAAAGACAGCACAAAAATCAAGAACAACCTACGACAAACTATAAAATTATGTAATAATTTTTTTGAGGAGGGAATTTCGAAAGAAGGTTTTGAAAAACAACAGGTGTCAATTATTGTTTCTAAGTCACTTGAAATTTAATAATAAATATATTTTTCATTTTAATAAAATAAAAAATGTGATTACAGTTTAAGGAACTTAATTAGACTAAGCATGGTAATTTCTCCCTAATGTTTATTTTGATCAACCATTAAATTCGCTAAATTGGAACTTACATATTTTAAGCTCAAGAGTAAAAAGGCTATTTTCAATAATGATAAAATCATTCTAAACCCCAAGGTGTAATTCTATTAAAAACAATTTAACAAGGTTGGTTAACATTAGACATAGGGGGTAAAGGAATAAACATTACCCCGTCACAAAAAAGGGACCCCCATTAAAAGTCAAACAGTATTTTAGATTTTAAAATAAAGTGTTAAATTCATATTCCCCTCACCCACTCCCACCTAATTTTATAGGGATGAATCTCCGTTCCATTGGATGGATCATTTAGGACCTTTAGATGAGAGGAAGAAACCAACCCTCAAAGTTTTCTTAAGAAAGTTTTTCTACTACTTTTACTTTGGCTTATTTTCTCTCTTTTGTTTGCAGGTGTTGGCGGAGAAGGAAAGAAGCCAGTAGATAAGTAGAGGCCATATTTCA